>MU692317.1:70190-101979 GCA_026770625.1 Nicotiana glauca
TTGATATATATTTATTTGTCATTCTTCATTTATTGTTGGTGGTTGCAAACATTAACAAGTGCCATTAAAATCTTTCTTTACTTGGAAAAGTGAGTTAGAGTTTTGCAGAGGTAAATATAGACTCAAGGATTTAAACCTTATTTAATAGAATCGCTTAGAAATAACTGAATTTTATTTGGCATAAATTTATTACTCTTAATTGCAACTCTTTTATATTTGAAAAAATCATAAAGAGGAAATACTACCCAACTATTGGAAAATATTGGGTAGTCATTTAAAAATCACTTGCATATCTAAAGGACCTTCCATTAGAAATATATCATATTAACACCGATAGCATTACATTCCATTGACGGGGACACAACCTTAGTTTCTTTAATCAAATTATTTACATTCTCATATCACCATTAGGTATCTCGTTAATTATCAATTATAACATTCTATTGTTATGTTAACCGAATAGAATTACGACATAAGTCAAGTTACACACTACTCAAGTAAAATTTTCACACCATATTCCCTATGAGATTCGACCCCAACCTTGTTGGGTTAATATATTTGACATCGACTGTCTTACACTATTTAATTAAAGTGTAATTTGAGCGTATCAACGGCGAAACTTGTGAGATTTATACTGACCATAAAAGTCTGAAGTATATCTTTCAGCAGAGAGATCTGAATCTTCGACAGTGTTGTTGGATGGAACTACTCAAAGACTATGATTGTTCTATTTTGTATCATATTAGAAAAGTCAATGTGGTTGCTGATGCATTGAGCAGAAAATCTATGGGGAGTTTGGCACATATAGCTCCTGTAAAGAGACTTTTGGCCAAAGATATTCAAAGACTAGAAGATACAGGTATCAGATTTAATGTTGGCAATTCAAAGGTATTGTTAGCTTGTGCTCAGGCTAAGTCTTCATTAGTGGAGCGCATTAAGGCTACCCAATATGAGGATGAGTGATTATGCAAATATAGAGATGAGGCCTTAGCTGGTAAAAGCAAGGATATGATTCTTGAAAGTGATGGTGTGCTTCGAATAGGGGACAGGCTATGTGTAGCAGACGTAGATGAGTTGATACATTCTATTCTTGAAGAAGCCCATAGCTCTAAATACACCATACATCCTGGATCCACAAAAATGTGTCGTGACCTAAAGCAATTTTATTGGTGAGAAGGTATGAAAAAAGATGTTGCTAACTTTGTTTCTAGTTTTTTGACTTGTCAATGGGTCAAGGCTGAGCATCGGCAACCCATAGGACTACTACAACAAATTAAGATTTCAGAGTGGAAATGGAAAAAAATTACTATATATTTTGTCACTGGTCTACCACGAACCCTTAGAGGTTATGATTCGGTTTGGGTAATTGTATATCGACTGACAAAATCAGCATACTTTTTGCTAGTGAAGACTACATATGGTGGAGTGAGGTATGTACAGATATTTATGAACGAAATTGCCCGACTTCAAGGAGTTCCAGTATCCATCATCTCTGATAGAGGATCACAGTTCATTTCACGCTTTTGGAAATCTTTTCAAGAAGCATTGGGTACATGAGTAGATCTTAGTACTGTATTTCATCCACAGACAGACGGGCAGTCTGAACGTACTATACAGATCTTGGAGGATATGTTGAGAGCTTGCATTCTTGAGTTTGGAGGTAGTTGGAATACTTTCCTACCTTTAGCTGAATTTGCTTACAATAATAGCTTCCAATCCAATATTGAAATAGCAATGTATGAAGCATTGTATGGTAGAACATGTCGTTCTCTTATTGGATGGTTTGAAGCTGGTGAGACTAACTTATTAGGATCCGACTTAGTACAAGAAGCTATGGACAAGGTCCAATCGATCAGACAGAGATTGCTTACAGCTCAAAGCAGACAAAAGTCTCATGCTGATAAGAGAAGAAGAGATTTAGTATTCACAATTGGGGACAAAGTGTTCCTACGAGTCTCCCCTATGAAAGGTGTGATGCGGTTTAGGAAAAGAGGCAAATTGAGCCCCAGGTTCATAGGACCGTATGAGATACAAGACCGAGTGGGAGCTGTGGCTTATCGTTTGGCACTTCCTCCTGAGTTATCTTTTATTCATCTAGTGTTTTATGTCTCAATGCTAAGAAAATGTATATCATACTTATCTCAAGTGCTTGAAGCACAAACTATACCGCTTGATGAGAAGTTGTCTTACGAGGAGGAGACTATGGCAATTATTGATAGACAGGTAACAAAACTATGGTAAAAAAAAATTGTGTTCGTTAAAGTTTTATGGAGAAATCATACTGTTGAAGAAGCTACTTGGGAAGTAGAAAAAGATATGCAAGCGAAGTATCCTCATTTATTTTAGTCTACAAGTACGTACTTGAGTTAAATTCGGGGATCGAATTTCATAAGGTGGGAAGAATGTAATACCCTATATACTAATAAGGGCATTTAAGTCTTTAACTAAATTTTTTTAAAAAAAGAAGAAAATAATAGGAGAATGGGCTAAAGCCTATCAGGAGGAAAAGAAAACATAAAAAGGGAAAAGGGGGAAAAAGAAATGCAGCAAGCTGCTACTAAACAACAGAGAAAAATAATAAAAACCCCGGATAGGAGGAAACAAAAGGAGAAGACGAAAGAGGCTAGAACTAAACGTTGAGAAATTTTAAATACGCACTGGTTCTTACGGGTAATACTCGAATTTCTCAACTGGATTCCTTTCTTCTAGTAATTCTTTTGATCTCAATTCATATATTTGAAGGATTTCACAAGGTATAAGAAATATAATACCAATAAGAGTTATTTTGAGCAAATTATGCAACTGAAAGTTAGTCAATATTAGTATAGGATAGATTCACTTGAAAAAAGAAGGGTATTGATGTATTTGTACTTAAACTAGTCTCATTATATATGTCTTTGTTAGGTGAAAATTAAGTTAGGGTGCAAGGATTGAGTTTTGGTATTTAACTATATTGAAATGACAATATCGGATTTGGGTTTGAATGTGGTAAGTCTATTATTGAGTACAAAAGATGAGTACCAATTAAGAAAGAATATTATAGACACTAAAGTTATTTCAGTTTCAATTTTTATGCAACTATTGAGGAAATTGAACAGTAAAGGGAATAAACCATATAAATATCTTTTTACTTAAAATATTTAGGACTAATTTAAATTACTCATAGCATGGGTAAATATAATTCGGCGAATTGATGAACTATAAAACTCGAAGGATTTGGTATTCTAAATTAGCGATAGATTTAGCCTAAATGAGGCAGCTAACATGAGATCGATATTTTGTAATTATATATTGATTGGAGGAATTTGTACGAATTGCTCGAGGTGAAGCATTTGATATTTCGGCACGAGTACTATGAGTAATAATTTTACTGTAATTTATGTTTTCATAATTTGCATGATTTACACATAAGTTTTAAGATGAATATGTTACCTATTATTTTGAGTTGCATGTGAGACAAGTCTTTTACTCGATATGATACCGAAATAGTTATTTGAGATGATTACCATGGTTTTAAATATTTACGTTGTCACTATATCTATTTTACCGTTACTTGAATTTACTGTTAAATTATATGATGTGATAAGAACCGAAATGCTTTATATTATTTTAAAATATTTTCTAGGAGTATATATACGAATTATAGAGAAAAGTATAAATAGGAGTAGACATTGAAGGATCCCGTAGCTAACGGCAGGTTCGTTAGACCTGATGCACCTTGTAATTACTGATTACCCTCGCTAGTGGGAAGATAGAACTAGCATACCGTTACTTATTTCCCTCGAGTAAGGACTACCGTTACCTATTTCCCTCGAGTAAGGACTACCGTTATATTTGACATCTTGGGAAGAAGTTCACAGTTATACCGATTACATGATCCGTTCATTGAAACCTCCCAAATGTGAATATTGATATTATACAGTGTTTACCGAGCTTATTACTGAATTGTTAATTGTATTATACTAAAAGAAAAGCATGATGAGACTGAGAATTATTTATTGTTTCTGAAAGGGCTTTTTTATGTTATTTTCTGTTTAAGATACTAGCATATTTTCTGACTTGTCCCCAAAAAAACGGTTGTGGTTAAGTGTTAATTACTCACTGAGCTAGCAACTCATTCCCTACTAATTTTTTTCAGAGACGGCAGTTGACGCGGGCGAGGATTTCGTTAATCAGAGCGCACATATTGATAGTTCTTGGTGAGCCTCGCACTTGTTTGTATGGGCGAAGTTTTTATTTATTGTTATAGTATTTTCTTTGAACCCTTAGAGACACTCCATGGTCATTATATTAGTGTCATGAGTATTATTTTGTTATCATAGTCTTATATTGAGTATTGTTCTTCATTATCGAAGTCAGAGATAAATTAGTATTTCTGGTTGTTAGTGAGTTGATTAGTAATGGTGGAGAGTTGTTTGATTAATTGATAAGTTGACAATTTTTTGGTATGACATTAGGATGTTTGGTTGTTGATTTGAGATAGGAAAGTTTTTTGGGATAGTCCAAAAACAGAGAAAACTCGGTCCGATATATATATATATATATATATATATATATATTAGTTGGATCAGCTGCTAATCCGGTTAACTTCTAATTCCATCAAATGGTAATGGAAGGGCCTTTGTGCTCTGGCCCTAGAAACTACTGTATTGTTTAGAAGAATCAACCTGATTAGCCACGATTAGCCACCCACTCAATCACTTAAAAACACTCTCTCTATATATATATATGTCTTGTATAATTTATATTTAATATATGTATAATCGTATATAATTTATATATATAACTAAAAATAAATAAATAATATGACTGATTATTTGTGTGAATATCTCTATTGTTTATGCTTGAGCGCTAGTTTGGGCCTTCTTAGATATGGTGCTGGGTTCGACTATTTTGACATTGTTACATTGGATTCTAACTGGACTTTAACTCTTAATTTAGAGTCTCCATGCGAGGTGTATTCCTATAGTCCTAATCGAAATTTCAATTCGGATTTTTGTTTGGTCACTGGGTTTCATGCATCGTGCGACACTTTATGCTAATAGACTTTTGAATAATTGCACGATCCAAATATGCTTTACATTCTGTATTAGATAAATAGCAAAAATTAATTCAATTCAACTTTTATCAACGCACAAAATTAAAGTTTTTTACACGCTCTTTAATTTGACTAGTGTGTGGGTCGAAATCTTACTATTCGTGTATCAGCGTTAAAAGGATTGGCTAGGGGCTGACTAAGCCGTGGTCGTATCCGCAAGGCATCATAACGAAGAGTATCTCGGCCGCTGCCGAGATCGAACTGTCAGAAAGCATGTAGGGCGAAGCATATCGTGACACTTAAGAGGAACGACCCTATGTACAATCAACAGATTAGAGTACTCTGGCAAAGAACCGTCGGATAAAAGGGAATACTTACTATATGAATAGGGGATAAGAGAACAAGAAAGGGGGCTTCCTTTTCCTTCATCCAAAAAAGAGACGGAAGAACCAGAGAAGGCGTCTAAGGAAAAACAAGAGAAGGTTTAGATCTTGACTTAAAATCTTTGTAATCGTCGTAATCGAATCAATAAAGATAGATTTCGTGGTTGTTAATGGTATTCTCTCTTTTCCTTCTTTACTCTTACATTACAGAATAGTACGTCGAGAATGAAAGCCTGTCATTTACGTTTGATATCTTTTATAATCTTGAAAAGTTTATAAAGTTCGATCATATCATATTCTCCTATTCAGTGCACTTTGATCTAGAGTTAATTATCATTCGCTAGAATTTACCCTCTGTTTATTCATTTATTAGTTTAACAAAAAGCTTAACACTTTTTGGTCAAACAACTAGTACCAACAAATTGCTAACCGTTTATTCCTAAAACCATGTTGGGTATAAAAATTTACTCGGCGTTGGTTTACAACGATATGATTGTATGCATATTTTCAAACAGTCAGTATCTAATATGTACACCATTTAAATACGCTTATACTCAGCTGATATCCAGAAGTACATATATAACTGGATGGAATTTGTAATAATTATTTCATTAGCAAATTATCCTTAAGCGATCTATCACAAAATCATTTGATAAGACAATGGATTACGTTTTAGTAGAAGACTAGGGAAGGAGAATGTATAATCAACCTTCATAGACAAAATGATTAGTTCTTTAAAACAATAATCTCAGCAGCAACTAGGAATGTCAAGATGGACGGATGTACTGATTTGGATAGGTTAAAATGGACAGAATCAACAGAATTTACTTGAGCCGAAGTAAGCTGCATTAAGATGGACTTAATAATGGATCTAGCCCAACTCTCCAAACACAAAATAAGTTTCAGTGTAAAATTTCCAAACAAAACTAATTTTCTAAAGAATGTCAAATGAGTAAAGTTTTATCTTTCTTATGGATCACTCTGGATTACATTTAGCCAAAATCGGCTTCTAGATGGGCTAACTTGAGTTGTGTCCGAATTAACCCACCATAAAAATAAACACAGCTGCAAAATGTCCAAACTTGGACGAGTCATTTTCATGGGCTAATTTCCACACCCCAAAAGCAGCAAACTTATCAAAACCGATCATCAACAATGAGTTCAAGGGACAAAGTGTCCTACCTTCGGTCTTAAAATCTTTGACTTTTGATACCCAAATTTAACTTTAAGTGGACTAACTGACCACTGAACCAGTGATGTAAAATCCATCACTAAAATTCACGCCTCTTTTTTGACAATAAAAGGAAACTTGCATGAACATAATTGAAACACTCATTGTACCCCGCTATCAAGTTATCCATCAATCTCTACTTTCTCTTATATAAGTAGCGTCCCTTTTTATTTGGTGTAAGAATTTGTTTCCATTAATGTTTATTCAATCATGTCCCTCTACTTGCTCTCGGTGCAATCCTTGTCAGACTCGAATCACATGTTGGAATTTAAACTTATGTTAATTGGCTTGAAATAATATTAAGTAATGGATAAATGAAAGGTCTGATATTAAATTATTTTGTGTGAATAAAAAATGTCCAATAATTATTGGCATCTAATTGATAGTCACTCTTTATAAATAGAGTCAACATTACTTTCCCTAGCTATTAGAACCCTAACTAGTATCTCTTGAATACGTGGTAACCGCGGATGGAATCTCATTAGTCAAATTCTTCGTACTTTGACTATGAGAAGGGGTAGCTCGTGAATCTTGAAAGTTGGTTTTAGACTTAATTGTTGTTTGCTACCGCTGCTGGATCGATGGAGTTAAAGGATATGTGTATCGGAACCCAGCTTAAGATTATGTCTTTGTATTCGTATAAAATTGTGTCTTAATCCCTGCTATGGTAATATACAAATTAAACTAACAATATGTTCAAGTGAGTTCAACCATTAAAGACCGAACTTTATATTTCAGTTTCTCTTCTTTTTTTTTTCTTTTTTTTTATATATTTAAATTTTAAAAAAGGACAGATAACTAAATTTATGTGTAGTTTGGCGCACATTGATTGGTAGAAATATGTAGAAGAAGGCGTGCAATAGGTGCAGTCTCCCTACTAAGCATATGGACATTTTCTTAATAAGCAGATAAAAATGCTCATTCTTTGTGCTTATGAAAAAGAATATATTAGGAATAAAAGGCCCATCAAAGAATGTTTTGACCTTGAGCTATTGATGAGACCTACTAATAGATGTGGTAGGGCATCTTATATTTTCTAGACCTTAACCTAAAAGGGAATATACAACACCTTTACTAAGTTCTTTTTGAGTGTAAATTAAGAATGATAATATTATTATTGTACGATAAACTATTGATGCTTTTGGCTAGATTCATGGCATAATTGATAGCGTCCTCTAGTCACATACAATTATGAGTAAAAGTAATATTTTACCTATTCGTTCCGAAAGTATCGTTGCAAATGTAGCCACAGTAAAATGGGCCCATAGTGGTTGCATGTTTTTGGCTGCCAAAAAGGAGAGGAATAATTGAACAAGGAACATATAAAAAAGTAAACAACCTTAATTATTTCTTTTAGCAGATCAGAAGTTCTCACGATTAGTTAGTTTAATTTCCAGAAACTTATTGGGAGAAATTAGAATAAAATACAAAAAAATAGATTTTAGCCTAACTCAACTGGAAAAGTTAGTTTTATCCAAAATTATATAAAGGGAACATTCCATCTCTAGACGAAATCTTAAGCGTAATTAATGAGTATAAGATGAGGGTACTATATAAATTGGATAAAAAATTTAATTAGAATGGGACTAATTCTGATACCATAATAAAAAAAATAAATTTTACGCCTAATTTAAATATAAAAGAAAAGGTTATGATGAGGTGAGGATTAACCAAGACGTGGACGAAACCACATGATCATAAGAGTGGTCACTTCGTCGAAAAATTACACTAAGTATGTAGGTACAATATCATATTTCAGATGTATAAAACACATATTAAAAACCTTTATCAGAATTATTTTTTACTTTTTAAAATTTGAACATCTTTGAAGAAATATATAAAGAAATCATCTCATCCTTAAAAGGACCGATGTGGTTCGTTTTTTCATTTTCATTCTTTCTTCATGTGGATGGAAAAAACGCATTTATCAAGGAGTTTGAGAATGAACATTGAGTAAAATTATTGACTGCTTTGCTCATTGAATAAAATCGTTGACTGCTTTGCTCAGCTGATTTTCGCTCTGGTGGATATATTGACGCGCTTTTATCAGTTTTGAACAAAATTCAAGTTAAAAAGAAACAGGAGGTGATTGAATCAATAACGCATCCTTGTTTGAATTAGTAACTATTTTCGGCGATCACTTCATTCAATTTAGTTGTTAGTTAAGAGTCAAACTGTCATGATTCTTCAGATCGTAGGTTTATTATTATCTTCGAGGCGAGGAAATGATATTTGAAAAGACTCTCCTAATTATTGTCTATTCTTTCCTAAAACAAAAAAGTTTTCTAATTTTCACCTTTTGTTTTACTTGCTCTTTAATTTGTGTATTCAACTTCCCCCTTCTGACTCTCCTAATTATTGTCTATTTGCTTCCTAAAAGTTGGGCACATTATGTTATATTTCTATATCAATCAATTGATGTCCAGGACTAATAAGTAGCAGAAGAAGTGCGAAATTGTAATAGCAAAAATTATTTTTTCCAATTTAAGACTTGAAGATCCAGTACTGAGTAGATAATACTCGAGTTTTTGGCCAATATTGTCCTTTATCTCTGAGGGTACATTTATTTTGGTCCCTCAAATATAACCCTGAATATATTTAGTCCCTTATGTCACGTCCTTAGTTCTTAACTAAGTACACGTGCGGCACTTGACAACTTGCTCACGATCTTGCACAACTTGCTCACGTTTAAATTTATGTAACACATCCATGTGGCAAAAATATATGCCAAGTGTCACCTATGTGGCGTGATGACATGGCAGGTCATCACACTTAAGTATGTTAAAGTGGAGCACATTTACTCTCACTAACACAATTTGTTCAAAAACTAATGGTGTTACCCAATTTTGATTCATGAAGCAAATCTTCTACTCTGATACGAAACGTTTCATCTTCTTTTATTGGATATCGCAAATTATCACTTTAATTCCTTATTTTTTCTAAAATTTTAATCTTGAAAATATCTCCTTCTGTGCAAGTTTTCAATGAGAAAATGATATTGTATAGATGCTGTAAAAATAATAGCCGAAAAAATGCATAAATTTTGTCTAGCAGCTCTATTTTTTTTTATTTTTTTTTTTTTCAAATTTTAACTTTTCTTTTTGGAAAATTCAACTGAAATCTTTAAACGTATATATACACAAAAAAAAAATATAGAAATTTTATGTATTTTCGGCTATATTTTACTGTGGCTATACAATGTCATTTTCTCATTGAAAATTGGCATAGAATGAGTTATTTTTAAGGTCATAATTTTAGAAGGCATTATCTAAAAATGAGGAATTAAAGTGATAATTTGCGTTATCTAATAAAAGGAGTGGAAACATTTTGCTTCAGAGCAGAAGATATGCTTCATGAATCAGAGTTGGCTAACACCGTTAGTTTTTGAATACATTGTGGTAGTAAGACTAAAGGTACTCCACTTTAGCATAACTAAGGGACTAAATATGCATATGGTTATATTTGAGGGACCAAAATAGATCTACCCTCAAAAATAAGGAATAATATTAGTCAAAATCTCGATAATATTGCACTAAAATTTGTGAAGATAACAGCTCTAGAGAGTGCCAAACAGAAATGTTCATTTTGGTTTTTTTGTGACAGTCATTTCTTCAAATTCATAAGGGCTCATTTGGTACGAGGGATAACAACCTCGATCGGCCACTGGTATTGAAATAATTTTACTGGATGTGATTCACAATAAATGAAGAAAAAATCATATTCTTTCCAAAGAGCACAATTAGTTAGAAATGCGCTGAGGTAATTAGGAGCCGTTTGTCCATAAATATAGAAATTTTTTTGAAAAAGAAAATTCAAAAAAGATTCAAGATAAATTTTGAATTTGAAAAAGTAATTTTTACTTTTTTTTTTCAAGTAAATAATATTTTTCTCTCATACAACTGCTAATACTTTTTCAAATAAAATGCATGTTCAAGTAAAATTTTATTTTTCAACTACTTTCTTTCAAACTTAACTTCAAAAATACACCAGAATCTTTCAAGAAATCACTTTCTTGAGTGAGGCAGTTATTTATTTTTTTCATTCCCACTTTGTTTTAAGTACTATATCCAGAAATAGTCAAAGTCAAAATGTAAATGAAGGGAAATACTATATCCAGAAATACTACAAGAAAAACGGCCTTTAAGGAAGGGGAATTTGGTCCATAAAAGTAAAAATCTGGTCCTAAAAGGATAATTTACGAAGGGAAAAGGCTGATCGTGACCCGTCGTAATAGCCTCCATCGCTAAATGTTAATAACGACGGGTCTAATACCTTGTCGCTAAATCCCTTTAGAGACGGGTAAAAAAACTGGTCATGCAATACTTTTAGAGACCACATTTCCCGTCCCTAATAGGCGAAAAAATATTTATTCCCGTCGTGAAATCTTTGTAGCGACCAATTGTATCTGGTCCTAAATTGCCTTTTAGGGACAGTCAGAAAACCTGGTCGTGAATAACATTTAGAGACTATATTTCTCGTCCCTAATAGGTGTTTATAAATACATATATTCCCTTCGTTAAATCGTTTTAGCGACCAACGCCAACTGATCCTAAATTATCTATTAGAGACCGACAAAATATCTGGTCGTTAATCTATTTTCACGACCAACCTTTATCTGGTCCTAGATTATTTTTAGAGACGACGTCCCTATTTAAAATAATTTTATAATTTAGCGAAATATTCATGGTCTATTAATAACCATGAGTAGTCCTAAAAGCTCAATGAAACAAAAAGTAAATTTTTATCAATAAATATCAAATTGTTATAAAAAAAATCTAGATATAAAAAAATAAGATATCAAGGTCTAATCCAATGATGATGTTACTTTTTATGTTTTCTCAACACCTCAACAAAAAAAAAAAACTTAGCTATCGGGCTAGATTATAATATACAGTTTTGCATAACATTTTTAGCAAAATAATAATGAGCCCGTGCATCTTCTAAGCTTGCATCTTGACTTGTAGCTTCAATCTTCAAAACTTGTAAGTACAAAAGATTGAAAAAAATAATAAATAATTATTGGTAAAATAACATATATAATTTAAAATGAGCAATAGTTAAATCGCTTACCCCAAAATCAGTCTAAATTCACGAGGTATTATCCAGTAACTTCAACAAGGCTACAAGAATATAAGAAAAATTAATTAGAAAAGCTTTGGAATGATTAATCTTACTTTGGTTTGATAAATTCCAGTAAGAAAATTCGAGATTTACCATTCAAGATACCATACCAAAAGAAAAAAAGCAGAAAGCACAATTTCAATGTTTGGTAATTAATAGTAATTCCTCTCCCTTCTCTCTAGGAAGACAATGAATAGTAATTTCGTCTCTATTCATTAGTCAAAATTCCGGCTTCCGGTAAGGTAACACCGCAAGACTGATCTCAAAGAACCGCCTTCACTTTGTGAACAATTTCCTTTTGATTTCATCCCAAACTCTTTACCAAATGCAACAGATCTTGATTTCTTTTGTTCGAAGTTACTGTAGTATCGACTGTTCATTAGCAAGCATTAATGTTACTGCTGTAACGTGAAGTGAAGGGATTGTTGAAGAATAACTTGGATGCTTTGCTTCATTCGTGACTCACAATTGTACAGCTAAAAGCAACAGATCTTAAAATTCACAATTCGCGCGTCACTGTAGCACCCAGTTGTTCAGATCTTCTTCGATGCTATTTATATTTTCTTGGACATAAATGGTGGGTTAGTTTCATTCATGTATTTGCAGGCCTCTCCCCAGCTCCAAGCTGTGGGAGAGCCAATTCAAATCAATAGAGAAATAGATCCAAATAACGTTAAAAACAGTCATATTTTTTCGCAACTACAAGGAAAGCATTCTGCTGCAAATTTGTCAAAGCTCGAGCTATGTCCAGTCACTTTTGAACATGGTGAACCTTCAGTGGAATTCACCATTGAAGAGGTGAATGATTTCAAGATTTGAAGACAGTTGATTCCTAAGCAATTTGATGTCAAAGGCTACTGTATGGTCACTCTATTGCTGGTTCACAAACAACCATGTTAAACCAAGCAGTAGTTGAACAAATGGAAAAATCAGCAACTGATAAAACTACTACTGTACAAGATGTTGGCTTGGAAAAGAATAGCTGGATAGGTGCATGATCAAGGCAAATCTGGTACAAATCCAGCTGAAGCAACTGATGTTGTCAATACAAGTTTGGAGTCCTCTAATGTTGTGAATGCAACTAGTGCATGATCAGGCTTTTGCTGGTGCTCAAACAGCTAATCGAGTCAGAGTTTGGCAACAGGAATTTAAGCCAGCTTATGATCCTAAAATACATACTGCTACTGTGGGAGTAACTAAGGTGGATGAAGCTAAGAAGATCATTATTTCTATTTGTAATCAATCAGATGTGGCTCATACTTCTGGAGTTAAAGCGTGGTCAGTTGTATCACCCAACAGAAGGGCTTCTGCAGATCATAAAAAATAGGTCGTTACTGCAGCTGAGAGGGATTCAAATGTGAAACCAACTGTTCCATTGAATGCAATAGGGATTTTTTCTTCTAATGCTTTAGAATCTGCTACTGTTAGGAAAGCTATTGTCTTAGTTATTTTGATTTTTATCAACTAATATGTCCATTTAGTCAATGTACCACCAAAAGGTTAAGCGAAGAAAGGAAGAGCAAAAGATGAAGCAACGGCAAACGAAGTGTAACAAGTTACTCCAATAAATAGAAACATTCAAGAAATGGAACCAACAATCAGATCATCTTAAAATTTATAGAAGCAAGATCAAACAAGGTGCTATGCACAAGCTACAAGAAATCCTCAACCAATAAAAGAAACTTCAACAGATTAGGGCAGCATGTAGAAAGTTCCATTAATAAGATTAAAAAACATAAGCTAACCAAACATTAATATCCTAAAAACCATACTTGAATCACTTCAATTCTGTAATATAGAAGTTGACTATAGGCAAATCTTAAATAAAAAGTAAAAAGTTGGGTATATAGTGACTAACTTGGTCAGCAGACAGTGGTCATTCAGTTGAAACAGGCGATGTCATCGTAAGCGGGACATGTGATTGTTGAGCAGTGAAGTACTCTCTCATTTTCCTCATTTCTTTCATCTCATCTTCTAAGGTAGACAAGCGCTCATTCAAGGATTTGTTTTCCTCATTCAAAGATTTGTTTTCTTCTCGAGTTGAACGTAGCGCGGACAGTAATTCAGCCTTTGAAGAAGTTCTACCTTTCAAGTCTTTCGCCTTCACTCCACCCCCAAATCGAAACACATGGCTACGAGTTTGAGGTCCACAACATTTTTCTACAATCTCTATGCTAGGTAGAGATGGATCAACTTGAACTATTTCTTCGATTTGAGCCTACAAAATATATAAAAGCACATTTAAAATCTGAATCCACCATAATTTCAAGTAATTTACATATTCAATTTACCAAACATACATGTTTTTCAATTGCTTCAGGTTCAACAAGCTTGTTATCTTTCTTACGGGTCTCAAAGAAAATTGTTTCCAAATCAGCTGGGTTGCCATCTTTTCCGTCCTTTACATCAAAGGCAAACATGTCAAATAACAGCTCGTAAATATTTTTCTTAGGATAATCAAAATTTTGTGATAATACCTTTTGATAAATAATCTCACGAATAGGCTTGCTACCAATATGATGAAGCATCTTCAACTTAGCTCGATTTGCTGCATTCCTATTGCTTCTCGCATATATTTGTGAAACATTAAGATTAAATGTAAGAAATTGGCCCCTGATGAGCATCTACTGACCCCAACCGAATCTCAATGGAAGTTCGTTTACTCAAATGCTACTTACTATCAAGTTGGCCCCTAGATTACCCCAACAGTAACAAGATTATTGGCTGAAGCAAATAAGTGTGACAAAATACTCCTCTACTTGAAAATATTTGTTTGGTTTGACTTAAACATATACAGGTCTAGTCTGACAGCAAAAATGATAAAGAGCAGCAAAAATGCTAAAGACTAGTTTTACAAACTTTCTTTGCGATAAATGCTTCAGAAATAAGTACTAGTATAATTAATAGAGCTGATTTTTATGTTGCCAGGGGTTGGAGTTTGAATTCATTTTGTTGATCTAAAGTTGAAGGAAGAATTTTGGTAGACAGTATCCATTACGTGAATCTGAATGTGAAGTTTGAATTCATTCTGTTGATCTAAGCCTTTTTATAGCTTCATCGTAGTTCTAACTTTTCTATTTCCTCTGTCCTGATACATGTGTTGTGATTCTTAAGCTGAAACTACACATCAAAACACATAATTCGATAACTCAAATAAGTGAAACTTAGACGAGAGTTCTTTTCATCCATCATGTATATCTGAAAGGATCCAGACATAAGCTCTTGAAATATCAAATTTTCAACTGAAGTGCTAGGGAGGGGAATCAGGCTGCAGATGCTTTAGCAAAATAAATTATTAAATCACTAGGCATACCTGAAAACTTTCTGAAGAAAAATGTTCCTTTACTAACCACTCCCATTCTTTCTTGTCTACTCCATTTGGAATATTCTTAATAGCTTGTTGGATTGGCTTATCCTTCACAAATTTTGCATGCAAGTATCCTCTCCATTTGTTCCATAACTCTTTCATCCATCAGAAGATATGTTCACAATGATCATTCATGTCAACACTCTTAAATTTATCCTACAATATTCAAAACATGAGTTAGAGTTAAATATTCAGTTTTAGTAAATAATCATGATATTGTGTTAGGAGCATATTAAACTGAATCTGTCGCATTTTGATACTCTGTTAGGATTACATAATCTTGTATAGGCACCAACACAAGGCATATGCATAAAGGAATAGATAACAGGGCATAAAGGAAGACTTTTCTCCAAAGCAGCTTTGGAAAGGGCTATCAAATTGTTATCTAAAGCCATGTCTATACCATGATCCTATTTCTGTACACAATATTGGGCAGCTTCAGGACGGATACCAGCAGCAGGTCGAAGCAGTAGATTCAAATTTTTATGTTCTTTAGTTTGTCATTGTTCTTGGTTAAATCTTTATCCAGTTCAAGCATGTCTGAACGGCCCACCATTTCAGTAAGTGTTCTAAAACCAAGCTGAGACATGATTCTTCTTACCAAGCTGAGACATGATTCTTCTTACTTCCTCAGCCAGCATGAAGAAGAAATTTATGACATCTTCTGGTTCTCCAGCAAACTTCTCCCGAAGAATTGGATCTTGAGTCGCAATTCCCACAGGGATTCAGTGACATTATAATTGGATCTTCCATTATCCAATACCCCTCAGAAAGACAAATCTGTTGTAGTTACTGTGCTGAAATTTATTCTTGGTAACAACTGTCTCAAAATTCATATTTCATCTAATCCTAACCACATGTGATATCAGTGCTTCCAGATAACTTGTCAAAAATGAAAACACCATTGACCTGATCATTAAATCAAGTGAGTTCTGCAACTAAACAGCAAAATTGTTGCCAAATTTTTTACAACTTGACTTTATGGAAGTTGCCAATGGGAAAGAGAGGAAAGAAACATGAAGGAAATGTAAAAGAGATAGCAAGTAGATGGAGGAGAAGAACAATGAGGCTGCAGAAGGAGCGAAATCAAGGAAGAGAAGAGATGGACGAAGAAACATTAAAAGATGTGCAGTATGGTTTAATCGACCATCCTATAGAGGCATGCTGTGTGTATATACATTTGAATCAAACTAATCAATTCAAGAAAATATTCAATAACAGAACAACTTGGGAACTGGGACAAAGTACAATTTAAGCACTTACAAAGTTCCTCGCCAGACAATTTGTCAATTGTGGAATAAAATCAGTTGCTACATGATATCCCATGTTAATCTATAAGAGATAACCCATGGTATCACATTAAAAATGTAATATGAAGAGCAATATTCTGCAATTATCATTTTTTCAGTAACCAAAAATCAAAGACATTGTTACCATTCTCTCTACCATACTCCCAGATATGGACCAAATATCCTAAATGCAATTGAGGAGGCCAAATCCTGCCTTCCGATGTTACATAGTTCAGCCAACTTCGACAAACCAAAAGAAGCTGTTCCACTCCAAAAAATAAGCATACAATCTCTAATATAATGTCACTGAATCCATGTTGAATGCACCATTCAATACTATGCTTGGTTGCATAGGCTTCAACTAATATAATGTCTCTGATAGGTCTATTATGATGTCTAATACCTAGAGGACCAACAAAGTATCTCCATATTTTAATACCCACCTCACTATCAATAAACACATGCTAATGTATTTCATATTTTGGAGCAATGCAACAGTGACATTTAGAGACTATGTGATTGCCAAATTTAAAAAGAGCATCATCAAGAAGAAGTTATAAATCATAATGCATCAGAAGTTCATCTACTTTGAACCATCAATAAAGCACTACTGATAATACAATATCAATATCTCAATTTGGAGGACAAGCAGCACATGCAACAAAAATTTTGAGCTACTGAATAATACAACTGGAGGATATGCTGGAACAAAAATGGAAAGACATCAAGCAAGGGAAGCTGTCCAGTTCACTCGTTGTGATTCCTACATAGAGGCACAAATAGGAACACATATATTCAACTAAATGATATGCATCTTCACTGTATAAATATCTTGCTTACCTCAATAGCTGCCCACATGTGATTAAGCTTTTCTTCCTTAATATCATTTCACGATGATACTCCCAATGGACACATATTACGTTCACGAACGATTCTTCCCAAGTGCCTCGAAAACAGTTTGCTATTTGTTCCAACTGTTCAATAATTGTAAAAGATTGCTTTCAGCTTTTGTCCGACTTCAAGTGATGCAACTTCTTTGCACTTGTTCCTCCCTCGAACTCTCTTTACCTTTCCAGGATTAGATGAAGAACCTACGACTACATAATTTGGTAAAAAGTATAGCAATAAAATTCAGTTCTATAAATTAATAACATATTGATTCAAAATTTCATACCTGTTTCAGTTGCTTGAGAGTGTTGCATAACTTGAGGCAATAAAATATTGGTTTGCATATGCTCTTTCTCAAGAACCAAGGAGTTTTTATCCATTATTCGCATTTCTTGGTTAGAAGACATGGTAAAATTCGATCTTGTGCTTTTAGAAATCCCTAAAGATGAGCACAAAGATCTAGGAGTTTTCTCCCGTCCCTTCCCTATTGAACCTAGACCAAAAAACTATTTTAGTTTGGCATTTAATTTTAGTAACATATGCAATTAAAAATACCAGAGATTTGGAAAAACTTACTTGCTTCAACTTTTTGGGTAAATTGCTTAACTTGATCAGTAGATGGAGGCAATGTAATATTAATTTGCATATACTCTTTCTCAAGAACGATAGAGTTTTTATGTATCATTCTCGTTCCTTGACTAGCAGACATGGTAGAGCTTTTAATCCCTTGTTCTTGTCCCTTCCCAATAGCACCTGGAAAAACGAAATCATATTACTAATATTTAAACATTAAAATTTAGTTGTACACATTAAAAACAGTAGATTTAAAATATCTTACTTGTTTCAATTGTTTGGATGTATTGCTTAATAAGATCATTAGACTGAGAAAATAAACTCTTAATTGACATATTCTTTTTCTCAACCAAAGATCTAAGCCCTCATCCTCGTCCTTGTTCCTTTCTTATAGCACCTGGCGGGACGAACGCATATTTGGTTGTACTCTTCATAGTTGATTCCACCTCATTTTCAGTCTTTGATGGTTTCATATTAAACCTGCAAAGAACCAAAAGTAAAAAAATAATTAGACAACGTGTGACAATATAGTATTGAAAGAAGTCATGACATCAGTATATGTAACAATAAATATACTAATTCATAAATAGATACTTCACCTCATCGGTTCTTTTTCATTTCTTTTGTGAAGGATTTCCTAAGTCTACAATATCATCATCTATTTATTTTATAATCTCATAGAAATCACGAGGTTGAGTCTTTGCCAACCTTTGTTGGAGTTATCAATAGCATAAAACACTTGAGATGCTTGCTCCGCTAAAATAAAAGGCTCATTTGTTTTCAAAAATCTCCCTAGATTAACACTCACAAAGTCATACTATCTTTTTTAACTCCATTTATTTTATCATACACATCAAACCAATTGCATCGAAATAAAATCACTCTTCTATCCATGAGAAATTGCAATTCAATCACATCAGTTAAAATTCTATAGTAATCAACGTTCTCACTATCTTATCATTCTCGCCAACTACAAAAACACCACAATTTTGAGTCCTTAAATTTTGATCATAGTCTTCTACATGAAATCTATATCCATTAACAATGTAACCATTAAAATGTGTCGTATGGACCACGTTAAAGTGAGAACAGATCTTCCATGATTCAACTATCTCCTTTATGCAATTGTGCAACCTATCAATAAGATTAAGTTGAATAATTTAGAATTAGTAATACAACATAAAAAATTCAAATTTGATTTTTATGTATTACTCACTCTAACTTTAAACCATTCAATAAATTGTCGATTCCATTCTGCATCAGACAAGTGTTGCACAATATCCACATGTGTTTGTGCAAACTCTCTACAAATTTGAAGTGAACCATAAATGTCATATAAAAAAATTACCCTAAAGGAAATAAGAAAAATGAGACGATTTGAAAGAACTCTCCATACTCGAGATATGGTATGACTTCATCGCAATTCTTCAGTATGTATATATGTGCTTGTTCCAATTCATTTGCTTCAAGATCACATTGTTCTTTAGCTCCCAAAGTACTTCCAGGTTGATAGAACATAGATAAATCTCCATTAGATTTTTTCAAACCCCCTTCATAATTTCGTTCAGGTTGATTGAATTTTGTGTCAATCGTATGCAGATACCGTGAACATAAGGTCATACATTCATTTGCAATGTAGCCCTCTGCAATAGAGCCTTCTGGACATGCCCTAATTACCAATCATAGATTTCAAAAAATATAACCAATTCCACAGGATACATCTACTGATAATGAATAGGTCCAGCAATATTAGCTTCACTAGCTAAAGGAATAGGCAAGTGCACCATGACATTGAAAAATGAAGGAGGGAAGACCTTTTCTAACTTGCATAGCGTTATGGGAATTTGTGCTTCAATTTGTTTCAAGTCATCAATCCCTAATTCCTTTGATCCAAGCACATTAAATAATAAAGATAACTCAATAAGCGGTTCACACACTTCTTTGGATAACATACCACGAAGTGCAAGGGGGAGTATATGTTGTAGAAGAACATGGCAATCATGACTTTTCAACCCAGATATCTTGTGATCTTTCAGGTTCACACATTGAGAAATATTAGATGAAAACCCATCAGGAACCTTTAAATTCTTTAGTAATTGGCATAATTTGTGCTTACTTTCAGGAGGCAATGTGTAGCATGCAGTTGGAACTTCAACTTTCTCCCCTCTTTGGATGGGGTGCAATTCCGGCCTAATATTCAAGTCTTGCAAGTTTAATCTAGTTTTAATTGTATCCTTGGTCTTTCCTTTGACATTCATGATTGTTCCCATAATATTATCACATATATTTTTTTCAACATGCATAACATCCAAATTATGTCGCAACAAGAGAGACTTCCAATATGGAAGTTCAAAAAAAATACTTTTCTTGTTCCAATTATCCTTTCGATTTTCATGTGATATCTTTTTCTTTTTCTTTGGATCATTTGTTAATTGTATCCCTTCAAGATCTTCCACTTGATTAAGTATCTCAATACCAGACTGCATTTTTGGTAGGAGCCTTTCTCTTTTGTACCGTCAAATGAATCCTTGTCATTCCTCCATTTATGGCTAAGAGGAAGGTAGCGCCGATGACCCATAAAGCATTGATTGTTACTATTAGCCAATCGAATTGAGGAGGTGTCTTTATTGCAACATGGGCATGCCAACTTTCCTTTTGTACTCCATCCAGATAAATTTCCATAGGCTGGAAAGTCATTGATGGTCCATAACAAAGAAGAATGCAACTTAAAATTCTGTTTAGATGATGCATCAAAGGTCTCAATGACAACTTCCCACAACTCCTTCAATTCTTCTATTAAAGGTTGAAGATATATATCAATTGCATCTCCTGGACTATTTGGACCAGGAATAAGCATTGACAAAATAAAATTTTCTTCTTTCATACACAACCAAGGTGGTAAATTATAAGGAATAAGAACTACGGGCCAAATGCTATATGAGGTTTTTGAATTCCGAAATGGCTGAAATCCATCACTAGCAAGTCCAAGTAGGACATTACGAGGCTCTGACGCAAATGAAGGATGAAGTTCATCAAATGACTTCCACGCCATTGAATCAACTGGGTGCCTCATTATTCCATCATCAACTCTTTTATCTTTATGCCATGTCATTAAAGTAGATGGCTTTGTAGACATAAACAACCTCTGAAGCCTAGGCTTTAATGGAAAATAGCGTAAAGTCTTTGATGCTATCTTCTTACCTTTTTTATTCTTTGTTTCCCCACTATGTCTATCTATTTTCCATCTAGACGCACCACAAACTTTGCAAGAATCAAGTAAACTATCCCCCTTCTATTATAACATGCAATCATTAGTACAAGCATCAATCTTGTTGTAGGAAAGGCCAAGCTCTTGAATTATCTTCTTTGCCTCATAATACGATTTTGGCAAATCGGCACCATCAGGTAACAACTCCTCTTTTAATATTTTCAATAATATTGTAAATGACTCATTACTCCAACGACCCATACTTTTGATGTGAAGCAATTTAATCAAAGAGAAAAGCTTTGAAGCTTTTGAATTTTGATACAGTTACTGCTCGAAATCCTTTAATAGCCTGTAAAATCTTTTTGCTTCAATATTTGGTTCCTCTTCAATTAATTCATAACAATCAGTGTGCTCAGTTCTTCCATCAATATTAGGATATAAATCTCTCAACAATTCTTGTACTTCATCTTCTTCACTTTCACATTCTTCTAGTTCATCACCGTCTTCATCTTCTGATTCTGACAGTGGCTCACCTAACTTTTCCCCGTGATGATGCTAAAAAGTATAATTTTGAATTATTCCATATACTTTCAAATGTGTCTCCACTGTCTTACGAGTTCCTAAAGTTGTATTACAACATTTGACACACGGGCATCGTATTGCATATTCTTCTCCTGTTTTCTGAAAAGCATAATCCAAAAACTTTTGCACTCCGATTAAGTAGGCTTCATCGAGCCGATTATCAACAAGTTGCATCCATTGCTTGCTAGGCGCCATAATCTTGGAGAAAGGTCATGAGTCAAAGAAAAGGATCAAAGAAAATACAAATATTATTGTATTGTCATAACTGAAACATAAATCTTAAATATAAATTGTAATTACTACGTCTTAATCTCAAACTAGTTTAATTAGCTTTACCAATCTAGAATATCAATTCCACTCCATTTGAACCCCTCCTATTCCAATATTCAACTAGTTTGGTCAAAAATATAACATAAATAGAAAGAAATATGTAGACCCATTAAGGAACAATATAAACTATACACAAATTTAAAGAAGATCAGAAGTAAAACGAAACAAATAAAAACCCATAAAGCTCAAAGAATTTTTTTATTTTGCTAGATGACGGAATAACAAACGCCCATAATTATTTTTTTAAAAATATCTTACAAGCTTCAATTATGTAGCTGAAACCAACATATCAAGCCTTTGAGACCTAATTCCCAACAAATTAAATAGGGCAATTGAAAAATAATTTTAGATTATGAGTAATAGCAATAAATCTTGAAAATCAACATATAAAAGGCATATAGCTCATGTACATAAAAGAAAATAAATCAGCATGCTCAACGAAACTAAGAAAAAGTACAATGCACAAAAATATTCACAATGACAGTAGTATAAACCTTTAGAAATAATGAATCATGACAAAAAGATATAACTAAGTGCAGTAGGATCAAGATGTAGAGCACCGTGAAAGAATTATTCATTTTCTTTTCTGAAAAAGCAAATTTAAATGTTTTATATTACTAAACTATAAGGGAAGCTAAGCACGAATTATTTACCATATTTCCTGCAATTGAAAACACAAAAAATGAAGATTCAAATGTTTAGGAGGTACAAAGATGCACAGTCGAGAAGCAAAAACTCAAAACTAATGACAATACTTTTTTTCCTCCTCAAGATTTTTTCTCTTATCGCCAGCTCCACAAAAAGTCTAAATTCAACAAAACTTTTAGAAAATCAACCCATATAATTCAAAACAAAAATAGTAATCGCAAACCCAACTTCCTAGGATTGCTTTCACTATAATTAAAGATAACTGAATTAGGGCATTTTATACTTTCACAAGTGTAACAGTGAAAACTTAGGCGTAAGATAAATATACAAGATAAATATCTTGAACCAAAATCGAAAGTACCATAAATGTTAATATAAAAGACAAATAAGATTTGACATTATACCAAAAGCTTAGAGTTCTCACACAACATATACACATTGGACAAGCAAAATAACTTCGACAGTTACAAAACAAACAAAAGTAGCAGTCAGTTTCTTTATCTTTTGAACCATAGTAAATAAAGTCTGTATAGCCGTCAGTGTTTATTTATTATATTCAGTGTACTTTCATACAATCTGTTCAAGTTTTTCTAAATACACTACTTCTGATAAGCAAATATGCGTTGTAGATAACAACATTAAAAAGAGAACAGACAAAACTAAAATACTAAAATGTCAAACCTAAAGAAAAAAAACAAGGATAAACCCCAAGTTGCATTTCTTAAGTTTTGCATTTCAAAATAATATTGACAGAATTATCCACAGAAACTTATATTTTTTTTTCAATTCTAGAACAAATTTCCTATCGTTTATTTTAAGGTACCTGTAGCAGCCCCCTTAAAACCAGACCATAGCAAGCTATATTCTCAATGAAAAGGAACATTGCGTTTACATTCAATCGACTCAAGCTACTTCACAAAATAACTTCCACTGATAAAGCCACTAACTAATACACTCAAGTAGTATGGAAACTCGAGCGAACAAATTTTCTTGTGCGCTCATGAATTGGTAACTAATTATACATGAATTATTTTCACCGTTATTACCACCAAAGCTCATCCAAATTTTGGAGGAGAAGATAACATCAACTCTAGCTAAAAGTCTAGAAAAGAAATATTCAGTTGTTTTAGGCATATCTTCAAACACATTGGCAGCATCAAAGTTCTTCCCTTTTCAATATAATTTCTTCCCAACATGGCTTCAATATGATTACAAATTAGTGTTGTTGCAATTTGTGCATATAATATGAAAATTTTCATAGAAGTGTTTGAACAAATTTTCACATACATACACAGAGCTACCCAGGAAAAAAAACAGAGCATGAAGAAAATTCAAAAAGAAAATACATAATACTATAATCAAATATCCAAAATCTGTCATATTGAATTGAAACGAACAATACCCGGCAAGCGTGATTAGAAATATAGTCTAATTAAGAAATAAAGCTTGTAATAAACTCACAAAAAAAAAGAGAACTCTACTGTTAACTGGAAAAGGGAAAAGAAGTACCTCAGCAAATTGAGAAAGAATGTCTTCTTAGAACAAACTTGAGCAAGCAGTAAAAATATAACAGCCCAACAATCAGTTTCGCAGACCAGACGAGTTGACGATTTCGAAGACCAGACGAGTTGACGATTTCGCAGACGAAGACGATCGAGACCCGATCTAACGCTAGCGACGGAGATTAGGGAAAAATATTTTACGCGGTACTATGTTTTGGGAATACAGAGGTTTAATTTTATTTTTAGAACCTTTTACTTTTTTGTTTTGGTGCCCAATTTTTAGAAAAAAATATTTTTTTTAATATTTTGGTATTAGATTTGGCGCCACTCTCTCCCACTCAAGCCCTCTCAATTATAATTTGGGACCAGCTACTTTTTTTTTAGGGACCAGATTTATTACCTTCCCAATAAAATAAAGCATTAAGGACCGCAATATAATCTCATCCTAATACATATATTATTTACGAAGGGATTATTAACTCGTCCCTAAAGGTTGGTCTTAAATATAGCTTTTTCTTGTAGTGTCAACTGAAATTTTTAAACGTATATATACACAAAAAAATATAGAAATTTTATGTATTTTTCGGCTATATTTTACTGTGGGTATACAATGTCATTTTCTCATTGAAAATTGGCATAGAATGAGTTATTTTTAAGGTCATAATTTTAGAAGACATTATCTAAAAATGAGGAATTAAAGTGATAATTTGTGTTATCTAATAAAAGAAGCGGAAATGTTTTGCTTCAGAGCAGAAGATATGCTTCATGAATCAGAGTTGGCTAACACCATTAGTTTTTGAACACATTGTATTAGTGTACTCCACTTTAGCATAATTAAGGGACTAAATATGCTTATGGTCATATTTGAGGGACCAAAATAGATCTACCCTCAAAGATAAACAATAATATTAGTCAAAATCTCGACCATTTATATCAATAACCCCGTTGATTAAACAGATGAAGATAAATATCATTTAAAAAAATTTTGAAATACTAATAATAATGCGGAACATCTAACAAAATACCAACTCAGTCTAACTAGGACACGGTGTCACGACCATGAGCCTCTAATGACAGAATAGTATCCTACTACAAAGTCTGTCTAATACTGATAATACGGAAATAAAGGATAAAGATAGAGGGGAGAATCTTCGGCTGCGAACGCCCTGCAGCTACATCAAATACTCCCAGAAAGAACTCTGGATCAGCTGGAATCACTCAGCCTGAGACTGCCCTGGATCTGCACACAAGGTGCAGGGAGTAAAGTGAGTACTTCCAATTCAGTGAGTAATAAACATAACTAAAGTCTGAAAATAAGAAAACATAGGAAATGCACAAAGTTCTCTACATCTAGTAGTTCATATCAAATCCAGCGGAAAAATAAGGTGTACAACAAATAATACAGTCAAGAAATAATGCATGAAAAGAATGCAACACATATAATGGTACACTCCAGTACCCGCTGCGGCGTGCAGCCCGCTCCATTTATTTAACGTCGACGGCGCTCACTAGGGGTGTGTACAGACTCCGGAGGGGCTCCTACAGCCCAAGCGCAATATCAGCCAGGTATTGGCATAAAACAGGCTCTCGGCCTCAATATTAATATACAATAATCGCTACGGCATGTAGCCCGATCCATATCAAGGAAACATCCTCACCACTGGGTCCCCGACCCATCTCAGTCAAATAAGTCCATAGCCAATCGGGCGTGACATATTATAGAGATCTCAACCCTCATATCCTTTTCATTTAAGGTTCATGTATAAAACACAATTATGATATCGTTTTTAATATTTGAAAACATGACTGAGAATTTATGTTATGCACACAAGTGAGGAAAAACACATAAAGATCCCCTAAGAATTCTACAGGTCGGCACAAGGACCCAAACACGGCAATAAGCCCAATCCACAGTGATAAAGTATGCGTCTCAATCACCCATAAAGAAGAAATCATACTCGGGATGGACCAAGTCTCAATCCCCAATCGTAACCGACCCCGCACTCACTGTAGAATGCGTGTCACGCCTCAATATAGCATCACGATGTGAAAGTCCGGGGTTTCAAACCCTCAGAACAGCAGTTACATCAATTACTCACCTCAAACCGGCTAAAGAACTAGTCCACGAAGCCTTTTCCTCTAGAATCAACCTCCTCGCGCGTCGAATCTAGTCAAAACCACAACGAATACATTACAATAGGCTAATTGAACATAACCCAATTGAAATAACTCGAAAAACACTCAAAAATACGAAGTTGGCAAAACTCGAGCCCCGGGCCCACTTCTCAAAAAATTACGAAATTTATATCATCGGAATCCTCGTCTCGCCATGAGTCCGTACATATAAATACACAAGAATCGGAGTCCATTGGCCCCTCAAATCATCAATTCAAACCTTCTTAGGTTTCAAGCCCTAACCTCCATTTTTACCCTTTAATTCCTTGAAATTCCATGGTTAAATTCATGTTTTTATACCATAATAACATAATCTGAGTCCAAATATACGTGCCTGATGAAGCCCATTCGAATCCTCTACAAAATTGCCCAAAAACCCACTTTGCTCGAAGTCAAAATTGTTTTCTTCTTTTTCCAAGTTTGTGAATACTGTTCACTATAACACAGGCCGAATTCCCGCTTCTGCGGTCTCCTGACCGCACCTGCGGTTCCGCTTATGCGGATAATTGACCACTTATGCGGTATAACTTAAAGCACCTGAGACTGCTTCTGCGACCCAATATTCCGCTTATGCGGTTTCCATCAACCGCTTCTGCGGTCTTTTAACCGCTTACGCGGTCCCGAAAAAGCGACCCCTCTTCCGCTTATGCGAAAAACCCCTGGGCCTCACCTGTCCGCTTCTGCGGCTCCCCCCACCGCATCTGCGGAACCGCTTAAGCGGCTCCTTTTCTGCAGATGCGGAAATACCAGAAGGGTGAAAAATCTGACTGCAACAATTGCTTAAAACCCCCGTTTAACCATCCAAAATCACCCCGAGGCCCCTGGACCTCAACCAAAAGCACCAGCACATCCAAAAACCTTATTCAAACTTGTTCCAATCCTCAAAACACGTCAAACAACGCTAAAACCATTAAAACACATCGAATTCAAGCCTAGTTTTTATCAAAACTTCCGAAATGCGCATTCAAGCAAAAACCCGACCAAACGACGTCCGAATGACCCGAAAATTTGCAGACATATCCAAAATCACCTAACAAAGCTACTGCAACTCTCGGAATTCCATTCCGACCCTCGGATCAAAATCTCACCTATCAATCGAAATTCGCCAAAATTCAAACTTCGCCAATTCAAGCCTAATTCTACACCGGACCTCCAAATTCGATTCCGATCGCACTCCTAAGTCACAAATCATCCTCCGAAGCTAACCGAACCACCGGAATTCACATCCGAGCCGTCTAACTACATAGTCAACTTCCGGTTGACTTTTCTAAAATAAACTTTCTTCTAAGAGGCTAAGTGCCTCATTTCCAACTAAAACCAACTCAATTCCACCCGATCAACTCAAATATCGATATTGAAACATAAGGCAACACAACATGGGGGAAACGGGACGGTAACTCATGTGACGACGGGCCGGGTTGTCACATCTTCCCCAACTAAAACAAACGCTCGTCCTCGAGCAGGTCAAGAAACATACCTGGAGTCTCAAACAAGTGAGGATATCTGCTCCGCATCTCCCGCTCGGTCTCCCAAGTGGCCTCCTCCACGGGCTGACCTCTCCACTGCACCTTCACCGAAGCTATATCCTTTGACCTCAATCTCCGAACCTGACGACCCAAAATAGCCACTGGCTCCACATCATAGGTCAAATCATCATCCAACTGTACTGTACTGAAGTCCAACACATGAGATGGGTCCCCAACATACTTCCGGAGCATAGATACATGAAATACCGGATGAACCCCTGATAGGCTGGGTGGAAAAGCAAGCATATAGGCCACCTCCCCAATCCTCCTAAGTATCTCAAAAGGGCCAATGAACCGCGAACTCAACTTCCCTTTCTTTCCAAATCTCATAACGCCCTTCATAGGCGAAACCTTCAACAAGACCTTCTCGCCCACCATATAAGATACATCTCGAACCTTCCGGTCCGCATAACTCTTCTGACGCGACTGAGCTGTACGAAGTCTCTCCTGGATCACTTTCACCTTATCTAAGGCATCCTGGACCAACTCTGTCCCCAACAACCTAGCCTCGCCGGGCTCAAACCAACCAACCGGAGATCTACACCGTCTCCCATATAAGGCCTCATATGGCGCCATCTGAATGCTAGATTGATAGCTGTTGTTGTAAGCAAACTCTGCAAGAGGCAAGAAATCAGCCCAAGAACCTCCAAAGTCAATAACACAGGCACGCAACATGTCCTCCAATATCTGAATGGTACGCTCGGACTGCCCGTCCGTCTGAGGATGAAACGCTGTGCTCAGCTCTACCTGTGTACCCAACTCTCGCTGAAAAGTCCTCCAAAACTGAGAAGTGAACTGAGTACCCCTGTCTGATATAATGGAAACTGGGACCCCATGCAACCGTACAATCTCCCGGATGAAAATCTCTGCTAACCGTTCCGAAGAATGGGTAGTACACACTGGAATGAAGTGCGCGGACTTGGTCAGCCGATCACAATCACCCAAATCGAATCAAACTTTCTCGTTGTCCGAGGGAGACCACTCACAAAGTCCATAGTAATCCTTTCCCATTTCCACTCAGGAATATCCATACGCTGAAGTACACCACCAGGTCTCTGATGCTCATACTTGACCTGCTGACAGTTGAGACACCGAGCCGCATGACTCACAATATCCTTCTTCATTCTCCTCCACCAGTAATGCTGTCTCAGATCCTGATACATCTTCACGACACCTGGATGAATAGAATACCGCGAGCTGTGGGCCTCCTCCAATATCAACTCCCGAAGCCCATCCACATTGGACACGCAAATCCGGCCCTGCATCCTCAACACACCATCACTATCAATGGTCACATCCCTGGTATCATCATGCTGAACTCTGTCCTTAAGGACAAGCAAATGTGGATCATCATACTGGCGCTCTCTAATGCGGTCATACAAGGAAGACCGAGATACCACACAAGACAACACCCAACTAGGCTCCGAAATATCTAACCTCACCATCCGATTGGCCAAGGCCTGAACATCAAATGCAAAGGGTCTCTCCCTAACTGGAATATACGCCAAACTACCCATACTCACCGCCTTGCGGCTCAAAGCATCGCCCACTACATTGGCCTTTCCCGGATGATACAAAATGGTAATGTCATAATCCTTGAGCAACTCAAGCCACCTGCGCTGCCTCAAATTTAGATCCTTCTGTTTGAACAAGTGCTAAAGGTTGCGATGATCGGTATACACCTCACAAGATACGCCATATAGGTAGTGCCTCCAAATCTTCAAAGCATGAACTATGGCAGCCAACTCCAAATCATGAACGGGGTAGTTCTTCTCATGAGGCTTCAACTGACGAGAAGCATAAGCAATAACTCTACCCTCCTGCATCAACACACGTCCAATCCCAACTCTCGAAGCATCACAATACACTGTGTAAGAACCTGAAGCTGATGGCAGGACTAACACTCGAGTTGTGGTCAAAGCCGTCTTGAGCTTCTGAAAGCTCTCCTCGCACTCATCTGACCATACGAATGGTGCACCCTTCTGCGTCAACTTGGTCAAGGACGAAGCAATAGACGAAAAGCCCTGGACAAACCGGCGATAATACCCTGCCAAACCTTGGAAACTCTGAATCTCCGTGGCTGAGGACGGTCTAGCCCAACTCTGCACCGCCTCTATCTTCTTTGGGTCAACCTGAATACCATCACTAGACACCACGTGTCCTAGAAAAGCCACAGACCCAAGCCAGAACTCACACTTGGAGAACTTCGCATAAAGCTTCTCCTCCCTCAATCTCTACAATACTACCCTCAAATGCTGAGCATGCTCCTCCTGACTACGCGAGTATACTAGGATGTCGTCAATAAAAACAATCACAAAGGAATCCAAATACGGACGGAACACGCTATTCATCAAATGCATGAACGGGGCTGGGGCATTGGTCAGCCCAAAAGACATAACTAGAAACTCATAATACCCATATCTTGTCCTGAAAGCTGTCTTCATAATATCAGAATCCCTGATCTTTAGCTGGTGATAGCCTGAACGAAGATCAATCTTTGAGAATACCCTCGCTCCCTGGAGCTGATCAAATAAATCATCAATGCGCGATAGAGGATACTTGTTCTTCACCGTCACCTTGTTCAACTGACTGTAATCAATACAAATCCTCATTGTGCCATCTTTCTTCTTGACAAACAAGACCGGTGCACCCCACGGTGACACACTCGGGCAAATGAACCCCTTATCTAGGATTTCCTGAAGCTGCTCCTTCAGTTCTTTTAACTCAGCTAGTGCCATGCGATAGGGAGGAATAGAGATGCGTTGAGTGCCCGGCACCAGATCAATACCGAAATCAATGTCCCTGTCCAGCGGCATGCCCGGCAGGTCTGCTGGAAACACATCAGGGAAATCCCTCACAACGGGAACCGAATCAATACTAGGAGCCTCAGCTCCAACATCCCTCACAAATGCCAAATATGATAAACATCCATTCCCAACCATCCGCTGGGCCTTTAAGAAAGAGATTACCCGGCTGGGTACGTAATCGGTCGAACCACGCCACTCAACTCTCGAAACACCTGGCATAGCCAACGTGACTGTCTTTGCATGACAGTCCAAAATAGCATGACACGGAGATAACCAGTCCATGCCCAGAATAACATCGAAGTCTGCCATGCTCAAAAGCAACAAATCAGCCCGAGTCTCCAGACCCCCAATAGCAACAAGACATGACTGATACACATGGTCCACAACAATAGTATCACCCACCGGGGTAGATACATGCACAGGTAAGGCAAGCCACCCTCGGGTCGTACCCAGATAATGGGCAAAATATGAAGACACATAAGAGTTTGTAGATCCGAGATCAAATAAAACAGAAGCATCCCTGTGGCATACTGAGATAATACCTGTAATGACTGCATCAGATGCAATGGCGTCTCTCCTATCTGGAAGCACATAGAACCGAGCCTGACCACCACTAGGTCGATCTCCACCCCTAGGGCGGCCCCTAGCTGCCTGACTCCCATCCCTACCTGACTGGGATGGTGTTGAAGTGGATGGAGTAGAAGAGGAGGGCTGATCCCTCTACTGAGACTGGCTACCACGACGTCGAGGACACTGCCTCCTCATATGGCCATACTCGCCACACTCGAAGCAAATACCAGATGCTGGAGAAGGGGACTGATGGGAACCCCTCGCGCCGGAACGACCAGCTGATGCGCCCAGCGCAGAAGAACCCTGAGCTGAAGGGGCATGTGAAGAGCTATGAGCTGGGAAGGCACTAAGTGAAGACTGGCCCTGCTGATACCCCTGGTGGCCACGGCCTGAAGACGCCCCACGATACTCGGGATGAGCCGACTGATGAGGCATGAAAGAACGACCTCTACTCTGCTGAAACTGGCCCCTAGTCAGAGCACCACTGAAGCTACCTGATCCTCGAGGCCTCTTGGCCTCCCTCTCCTCTCTCTCCTGACGGTGAGCCGTCT
>MU692317.1:104248-128893 GCA_026770625.1 Nicotiana glauca
TAGGTGAGTCCATCAACAAATCTTCGAATCCTCTCCCGATTAGTCGGGACCATCCATGGAGCATATCGAGCCAACTCCAAGAATCTCACCTCATACTGAGTCACGGTCATATCTCCCTAACGAAGGTACTCAAACAGTCTACGCAGCTCCTCCCTCTGAGACTGTGGTACACACTTCTCTAGAAATAGAGTGGAGAACTCCTGCCATGACAAAGGCGCTGCACCTCTCGGCCTACGCCGCTCATAAGCCTCCCACCAAGTGAAAGCTGCTCCAGAAAACTGAAAAGTAGTAAATGATACCCCGCTCGACTCCAGGATCCCTGCAGTCCAAAGCATACATCGACACTTGTCGAGAAAACCCTGGGCATCCTCGCCAGGTACACCACTGAAAGTAGGAGGTGAAAGCCTGCTGAACCTCTCAAGATGACGCTGCTCATCGTCTGGCATGGTCGGAATCACATCATCCTGAACCGGGGCAACCGGCTGAACTGGGGCAACCTGATGAATTGGTGGTGCCTCTGGTGTCTGCAAACACTGCACTACCTGCTCCGGCGTGCGAGCAGCGGGGATCTGATTGCCTTCCCCGGCCTGTGAAGTAGATGCTGCATAAGGCTGAGACGGCCTGAGCCAGGCCAGTGCAAACAGATAGAATCTGAGCTAGGGCCTCCTGAAGACCCGGAATCACAATAGGAACAGCCGGTGCCTGAACAGATGCTGCTGGAGTCTCTATAGCTGGAGCCTGCTCCTGAGCCGGGGCAACTGGTGGGTCAACAAGTGCTGCCCCCCGGCTCTGCCTCGACCACGACCTCGACCACGACCGCGCCCACGGCCTCTGGTGGCCTCAGTAGGTGGTACAGGTGGTCGTCCGCCACGTCCAGTAGTACGGGTTCTCGCCATCTGCAAGTGAATAGAATAACAAAATTTAGTTCTCGGATCAACAAAGTCGCACGATAAGAATTCCAAGAAGATGAAGTTTCCTAAAGGTTCTGCAACCTCTCGAGGATAAATACAGACATCTCCTTACCGATCCGCGAGACTCTACTAAACCGGCTCATGATTTGCGAGACCAAGTAACCTAGGCTCTGATACCAACTTGTCACGACCCCAACCTGGTCGTGATGGCGCCCAGCACACTACTAGGCAAGCCCGACCATTTATATCAATAACCTCGTTGATTAAACAGATGAAGATAAATATCATTTAAACAAAAATCTGAAATACTGATAATAATACGGAACATCTAACAAAATACCAACTCAGCCTAACTAGGACCTGGTGTCACGACCATGAGCCTCTAATGACATAATAGTATCCTACTGCAAAGTCTGTTTAATACTGATAATATGGAAATAAAAGATAAAGATAGAGGGGAGAATCTTCGGCTGCGAACGCCCTGCAGCTACCTCAAATACTCCCAAAAAGAACTCTGGATCAGCTGGAATCACTCAGCCTGAGACTGCTCTGGATCTGCACACAAGGTGCAGGGAGTAAAGTGAGTACTTCCAACTCAGTGAGTAATAAACATAACTAAAGTCTGAAAGTAAGAAAATGCAGGAAATGCACAAAGTACTCTACATCTAGCAGTTCATATCAAATCCAGCGAAAAACTAAGGTATACAACAAATAATACAGTCAAGAAATAATGCATGAAAAGAATGCAATACATATAACGGTACACTCCAGTACTCGCTGCGGCGTGCAGCCCGCTCCACTTATTTAACGTTGACGGCGCTCACTGGGGGTGTGTACAGACTCCGGAGGGGCTCCTACAGCCCAAGCGCAATATCAACCAGGTATTGGCATAAAACAGGCTCTCGGCCTCAGTACCAATATACAATAATCGCTACGGCGTGTAGCCCGATCCATATCAAGGAAACATCCTCACCACTGGGTCCCCGACCCATCTCAGTCAAATAAGTCCACAGCCAATCGGGCGTGACATACTATAGGGATCTCAGCCCTCATATCCTTTTCATTTAAGGTTCATGTATAAAACACAGTTATTATATTGTTTTTAATATTTGAAAACATGACTGAGAATTTATGTTATGCACACAAGTGAGGAAAAACACATAAAGATCCCCTAAGGATTCTACAGGTCGGCACAAGACCCCAAACATGGCAATAAGCCCAATCCACAGTGATAAAGTATGCGTCTCAATCGCCCATAAAGAAGAAATCATACTCGGGATGGACCAAGTCTCAATCCCCAATCGTAACCGACCCCGCACTCACCGTAGAATGCGTGTCACGCCTCAATATAGCGTCACGATGTGAAAGTCCGGGGTTTTAAACCCTCAGAACAGCAGTTACATCAATTACTCACTCAAACCGGCTAAAGAAATAGTCCACCAAGACTTTTCCTCTAGAATCAACCTCCTCGCGCGTCGAATCTAGTCAAAACCACAATGAATACGTTACAATAGGCTAATGAAACATAACCCAATTGAAAGAACTCGAAAAACACTCAAAAATACGAAGTTGGCAAAATCCGAGCCCCAGGCCCACTTCTCCAAAAATTACAAAATTTACATCACCGGAATTCTCGTCTCGCCACGAGTCCGTACATATAAAATACACAAGAATCGGAGTCCATTTGGCCCCTCAAATCATCAATTCAAACCTTCTTAGGTTTCAAGCCCTAACCTCCATTTTTTCCCCTTTAATTCCTTGAAATTCCGTGATTAAATTCATGTTTTTACACCATAATAACATAATCCGAGTCCAAATATATGTACCTGATGAAGCCCCTTCGAATCCTCTACAAAATCGCCCAAAAACCCACTTTGCTCGAAGTCCAAATTATTTTCTTCTTTTTCCAAGTTTGTGAACACTGTTCATTATAACACATGTCCGATTCCCGCTTCTGCGATCTCCTGACCGCACCTGCGGTTCCGCTTATGCGGCTAATTGACCACTTATGCGGTCTAACTTAAAGCACCTAGGACCGCTTCTGCAACCCAGTATTCCGCTTATGCGGTTTCCATCAACCGCTTATGCGGTCTTTTAACCTCTTACGCGATCCCGCAAAAGCGACCCCTCTTCCGCTTATGTGGAAAACCCCTGGGCCTCACATGTCCGCTTCTGCGGCTCCCCACCCGCATCTGCAGAACTACTTAAGCGGCTCCTTTTCCGCAGATGCGGAAATACCAGAAGGGTGAAAAATCTGACTGCAACAATTGCTTAAAACCCCCGTTTAACCATCCGAAATCACCCGAGGCCCCCGGGACCTCAACCAAAAGCACCAACACATCCAACAACCTTATTCAAACTTGTTCCAATCCTTAAAACACGTCAAACAACGCTAAAACCGTTAAAACACATCGGATTCAAGCCTAGTTTTCATCAAAACTTCAGAAATGCGCATTCAAGCAAAAACCCGACCAAACGACGTCCGAATGACCTGAAAATTTGCAGACATATCCAAAATCACCTAATGAAGCTACTGCAACTCTCGGAATTCCATTCCGACCCTCGGATCAAAATCTCACCTATCAACCGGAATTCGCCAAAATTCAAACTTCGTCAATTCCAGCCTAATTCTACACCGGACCTCCAAATTCGATTCCGATTGCACTCCTAAGTCACAAATCATCCCCCGAAGCTAACCGAACCACCGGAATTCACATCCGAGCCCTCTAACCACAGTCAACTTTCGGTTGACTTTTCTAAAATAAGCTTTCTTCTAAGAGGTTAAGTGCCTCATTTTCAACTAAAACCAACTCAATTCCACCCGATTAACTCAAATATCTATATTGAAACATAAGGCAACACAACATGGGGGAAACGGGGCGGTAACTCACGTGACGACGGGCCAGGTCGTCACATGATTCACAATAAATGAAGAAAAAATCATATACTTTCCAAAGAGCACAATTGGTTAGAAATGCACTGAGGTAATTAGGAGCCGTTTGTCCATAAATATGGAATTTTTTTTGAAAAAAAAATTCAAGATAAAATTTGAATTTGAAAAAGTAATTTTTACTTTTTTTTTCAAGTAAACAATGTTTTTCTCTCATACAACTGCTAATGTTTTTTCAAATAAAATTCATGTCCAAATAAAATTTTATTTTTCAACTACTTTCTTCCAAACTTAACTTCAAAAATACATGAGAATCTTTCAAGAAATCACTTTCTTGAGTGAGGCAGTTATTTATTTTTTTCATTCCCACTTTGTTTTAAGTACTATATCCAGAAATAGTCAAAGTCAAAATGTATAGAATAAATGTTACAACCTTCGGATCTCCAAAGAATTTAAATCAGATTAAAAGATTTGCTCCCATAAGGAAATTGCTTTCCAAACTAACCCACTTTCTTGAGTGAGGCAGGTATCTGAAAAAGGAAAACTCGAGAAGTCCTTATTTTTTGATTTTTTTTTCTTTTGGCTTATGTCTTTTTAAATGGGTGAAAATTATTTACCCTCCCCAACTTTATGTTAAAAATCAAGCCCCTCCTTCAATTTTGAAAAATTATTATTCTACCCCCTTTATCCTACACAATACCAATTTTTCCCTTGAATTTTCAATTTCCTCTTCAATTCAATACTTTTTTATTATATGATATTTTTTATGGTTTTAGCTATAACTTAAATTATGTAATATCTATTATAAATTATAATTAGAGTTCATTAAAATTATAAGTAGAATAAGCAACCAGAGTCAATTAAAATTACCTTATCTTTATGATTGTTATTTAGTGTAATGCATATTAAATATATATTTAAGTTATATTTTCTTAGCGACGGAGCTAGAATTCATATAAGAGGATTGAAAAACACGCCAATATTTTTTATTTATTTCGGATTGAACTTGTGAGCTAAGATAACTTGGGGTGTTTTTCAATCCTCTTATATGAAAAACTCGGATTGAACTTGTAAGCTAAGAAATTAAAATTTGTGAGCTAAGAGAATAGAGTTCATTAATTTCTTAGCTCACAAGTTCAATCCGGAAAAAAAAATTGCGGTGTTTTTTAATCCTCTTATATGAATTTCTAGCTCCGTCGCTAAGAAAATATATCTTAAATATATATTTAATATGCATTACATTAAAATAACAATCATAAAGATAAGTTTTAATTGACTCTAGTTATTTATTCTACTTATAATTTTAATGAACTCTACTTATAATTTATAATAGATATTACATAATTTAATTTATAGCTAAAACCATAAAAAAATATCATATAATTAAAAAGTATTGAATTGAGGAGAAAATTAAAAATCCAAGGGCAAAAAATGTATTGTGTAGGATAAATGGGGGAGAATGATTATTGTTCAAAGTAGAGGGGGACTTTGATTTTTAGCACAAAGTTGGGAAGGGTAAATTATTTTCACCCCTTTTAAAATTATTTCCTTTTTGTAAAATTACACCGAATTGAACCATATAAATTGGTTAGGTAGAATTTTTTTTTTTTAGCTTATTGTGTGATCACGTCCAACTATGCCTTATAAAAAAGGACTAAGCGAACGTTGCAAATATAACCTAAGTATTTAAGCCCAGAGTCGAATCCACAGAGAATTAACCTATCAATTACTTTTGTGGAATTACTAAATTCTTTAGAATCAACTTCCCCAAATGTTGTAAACAATAGTTGATGGTATTTCTAATAACTAAGATTGAAAATAAATAAACAACTGTAAATTAAACTAAATATGCTTGGGTTTTAAACAATAATGAGAAGGTTCTAAGGCAGTGATTTCCCCTATTGATGGAATCCCTTTCTGTTATGTTTCATATAGATTCACCAAAATATCTCTATCAATCATGAGCACTTTTTTTACCGTAAATCTCTCCCGAGTAATTGCGATAATTTACTAGACGCACTCTCCCGAGTTACGCTAGCTGACTTTGTTTATTACAGCTCGCTTTAGATTACACCCAAGGCTTCATTATCCCTAATTCTGCCTTTAAACCCGCAATTATAGATCCCTCTTATACTTTAAGAGTGGTGTTGTTCAACAATGACCTAAATATGCACTCTCTCGAGTTATGCACACTAAATAAGCACAACTAATTGAGGATCCTGTCAATTAACTACAATAAATACGTAGTTGAACAAATAGAGATTGACTGGCAAACTATATTAACATAATCAAGAAGTTCATCCTTCAATAGGTTCCATCAAAACCTTAGGCTAAAGTATTTAGCTACTCATAACAACGTAAAGATAAACTACGAAAATATTCATCATGGAAAATTGAAAGAAAAAGAAGAGATAAAGAACTATGATATTTTTGGGTGATCTCTCACACTTGTGTATCTTGCAAAAATAATCTCCAAAACAAGTCTAACCTATCTTGGGCAAGTTTCTACTCCTTATAAGGGTTTTACAAAAAATTTCTCCGAATTTATACTTTGACCCCTCGAATTTCTGAGTTTGGAATAGGCCGCCGCTACCACGGCGTCGACCACAGTGCTGTCCGCCGCGCACTCTGCCTCCAACCGCGGCGCGGACCGTGGTGGAAATCGCAGGGAGCCCTCTTTAGGCCTTTTGTCTCCGCGTCCCTTCTCTTGTTGCTCTTTTGTGTTCGGGTACTTCTTGAGTGGGTGTTTTCTTCATGTTATTGCCTCTAAATACTTCATTTTGCTTCCTCATATCTTGTATTCCCTGCGAAGCCAAATAGCATCAATTAAAGAATTTTATTGGCAACTTACATTACAAAACAACAACAAAGCATGGGCAATTAGGCGTAAATAATAACTAGATAGACTATTATCAACACCCTATACTTAAATTATTTCTAGTCATCGAGCAATTCACCACACTCCATAAAAATTCATTCCCTATGATGTTCCCTCAACAACTCACACCTTGAACATTTCACAAGAGTTACACCTAGTAGTGAACAACTTTACCTCAAGAATCAAGTTTTTTGTACCCTGCAACATTTGCACTTACTCAAACTACTCTATACAATAGTCGAGATGCACCTTTCCGTTGTGAATCACATGCCCTCATATCACACAAGAGAGTAGTTCTATATATATATAATGATAGTGATAACAATTAGGAACTCAAATAGACATAATTCAATCACTCTCCAAAAGAAACATTCACATGCCACAAAGATGCACCATAGGCTTGCCCCTAGTGTAGTACTCGATCGACTAATCGAGCCCCACTCAGTTTAAGATGAATAGGACTTTATTTGGTTGTAATGTAGGCTAAAGGACAGGTAGGATACATTTGGATATAGTTACTAACCTCCCTAAGCACTTTTAATACAATTACATTGAACTTCAAGATCGTCATTTTATAAGCCAACACTCCACCACATTCATTTAAACATCCCCATACATTAGGTGCAATTTGTACAAGCTACCACTTATTAATCACAACAAAATATATGATTTTTTTTCGTGGTGCTTCTCTTTTTACGCTTCACCTTCTGCACCTTTTCTCTATTTCCATGGTTCCACTTCAAAAACCAAACTACCACCCCACACTTTTGTTTTTTCATAATCTCAATACCATTCTAGTGCTTAGTGATAGGGATGAAAACTGGTTCAAACAGCAGGCTATTCAAACAATTGGGTAAGGTTCACATTGTGGTTGCCAAAGAAACAGGCTTATAGGCTCAACGGGGTTAACTAAGATGTAATGCATTCAGGTGGGTTCACTTTATATGTCTGGCTCAACAAAGAAATGCCTATATCACTTCTAAAACTGAATGAATCTACTATTTCGCTTTGCAAACACACAGGGCAAGTTCTAGGCATCAAACGTACAACATGGAATACAATAATCCTCACACCCATATGGCACATGACTCACTTCGGATTAGTTTATCAAGACATTCTCTTTCGAGTGTTCAAGCTAGGTACCAATATACAATTTTTAAGGCACTCGAGCAAGATTCAACCCTTGAAGCTAAGCGCTACACTCTAGCGTCTATCATGTTCAAGTGTAAGAACGCTACGGGTTTTCTTTCTTCAATTTAACTCGTTGCTCATTGATTCTATACTAAAACAAGAAAAACAAAAACAAAATCTACTTATACCCGGTTCAAGTTAAACACTTGAAAAAGAACCGTGGTCTAAAGAAAAACCAAGGGGGAGTTACTACACTATCTAAAAAAAAATCCTTTTGGTATTTTCTGTAGGCTAGCTTCCCTCAAGAAAATTGTCTAAAGAATCTGTCATTAGGAAGAGTCTTTATATTTCCAAATTTTTTTTTCTCGACTTAATCCCTCAAGAACCCCGCCGAAAGAGATCCATTGTCGAGACAAGTCGCTTCTATTGTAACTTCTTAAAACAAAACAACTGCTACACCATTCCTCAAGCAACTAACACAAAACACAAAGCAACTAATGGATAATATTCACAAGTACAACATACAACAACGTTCACCCATCCCACACTTAAAAATAAGACATGTCCCCATGGATTAACAATAAAAAAAATAGTAAGGTAAAGAACTTCACTAAAGGGTCACTCTTGATCTGAAACTGTGTCTGGGTTCACGTGGCAGGCGCGGCCCAGAGCTCTCAACCAACCCATGAACTTCTTTTTCGACTTCACCTGTCGGTCAGCCACATCATCAATGCGGGTACCCAAGTCAGCAACAGAGGTCCGCGGTTCAGTCATCTCCTGTTCCCAATCAGCCATGCGAGTGCTCCGGCGTGGCTGTGAGGAGCCTGCCTCGTCTCCTCTAGGAGGGGCTGTGATCTCAGTAGCTGCAGCATTATCAGCATCATCTTCAGACTCAGACTCATCAGACGAGTCATCACTGAGTTGTACCAGCCTTCATCCCTCTTGTCCAATTTTTTTCGCCTGGAAAGGAGTTTTTATAGGTAATTTCCCATCAACTCGAGAGTTATCAGGAACATTGGCAAGGCAGCATAGACGGGTGAGAAGTGAAGGGAAGAACTCATATTACCCATCTAAATAGTTAAACACGGATTAGGGTGAGCTTAAAATGTGTGACTATGGGTGGTTACTCAGACTTCACCACAACCATGTCACAACCTCTCCTTATAACTCCATTGAGGCAATTTCCCAAACACCTTATGGGCAAGGTAATTAACTTCACATTCATGGCCCAAGGGAATCAAGAAAACATCCCCAATTCAAAATCGTCACTACAACCACACACCCTACACTTGATCTAAACCATCACCTACCAACAACACCATTCCAAACAAGCAAAACACAGCCCCTTCACCAAACATATGCTAAAAATGAAATTACACTAAAAGGAAGAAGAAAAACTAATCAAAACAAAATCCTAGCACTAACACTACATTAGAACAACATTACTAGCATAATACAACAAAATAGAAAGAAAAGGGAAGGGGTGAGTCGAAATCAAACCTTGGGGGGAAGAAGATGATGGGTCTTGTGAAGGAGGAAGAAGGAGAAGATGAGTATGGAGGGTGGGAAGTTAGGGTTTAGAGAGAGATGGGGATTTGGGGATGGGAAAGTTTTTTTTGATTTAGGGGGGAAGGGGGTTTGGTTATGTTGTTTCTTTGTTTGAACTTAAAATAAAGAGAGAAGAAGTAGAAAGAAAGCGAAAATTAAAAAAAATTCACGCCTAGTACCCGACCGTGGTCGACACCGCAGTCGCGGGGGATTTATTGACCCCCAGTGATTTTCGCGGTCCGAGCCGTGGTCGCGGTGAATTTTGTCGCCAGGCAGTGTCTGCCGCGGTCCTGGCCGCGATCGCGGCGGGAGATTTTTTTTTATACACGAAGTTACATACTACACTTACAACACATTCATGGGTTGCCTCCCACGCAGCGCCTGATTTAACGTCGCGGCACGACGCAAGTGAGCACATTTAAGGCTCGCTCGACCTTTGAGGTTCAGTCAGGTGGATCTCAGACCCTTCCTTTGGTTCGTTCATGATCACATATAGTTTCAATATATGCCCATTGACTCTAAATGTACGAGAGTCTTTCTCTGCGACAATCTCTACAGCACCTGAAGGGAATACTTCAATCATTCGAAACGGAGCAGACCATCTTGACTTAAGCTTACCAGGGAACAACCATAATCTTGAGTTATAGAGCAATACCATATCCCTGGGTTTGAAATGTCTCTCAACAATGTTCTGGTCGTGTAACCTCTTCATTCTTTCCTTGTAAAATCTTGTGCTCTCAAAAGCAAGATGTCTGAACTCATCAAGCTCATGCAACTCAATGGTTCTAGTTGTGCATGCAGTCTCAATATCTAAGTTCAGCTGCTTCAATGCCCACCACGCTTTATGTTCAAGTTCCACTGGCAGGTGATAGGTCTTTCCAAACACCAACTTATGTGGTGACATACCAATTGGTGTTTTAAATGCAGTTCTATAGGCCCAGAGTGCATCATATAGCTTTCTCGCCCAATCAGTTCTTGTGGCGTTTACAGTCTTGGTTAACACACTTTTATCTCTCTGTTGGACACCTCAACCTGCCCACTAGTTTGTGGGTGATACAGGGCAACCACCTTATGGCGTACATCATCCTTTGCAAGCAACTTTTCGAAGGCTCTATTACAGAAGTGAGTGCCTTTGTCACTGATAATCGCTCGTGGTGTCCCAAATCGGGTGATATGTTCTTTTTCAAAAATCCCACTACCACTCTTGCATCATTAGTGGGCAACGCAGTAGCTTATACCCACTTGGACACGTAATCCACAGCAAAAAGTATGTATTTATTGCCAAAGGAGCTGACGAAGGGACCCATGAAGTCAATCCCCCAGATATCAAACACTTTCACCTCTTGAATCGGGTTCATGGGCATCTCGTGGCGACGGGAAATGTTCCCAGTCCGCTGACATTCATTGCATCCCTTCACCCATAGGTGCGTATCTTTAAACACTGTTGGCCAAAAGAATCCGGCCTCAAGCACTTTCGCAGCTGTCCTGATCCCTCCAAAATGTCCTCCATATGCCGATGCGTGACAAGCCTGCAAAACAAAAGATTGATCTATCTCAGGGATACACCTCCGGATCATATTGTCAACACATATTCTAAATAGATAAGGCTCATCCCAATAATAGCTGCAGCTATCATGATAAAACTTTTTTCTTTGGACAGATGAAAGGTCGTGAGGAACTATACCACTGGCCAGGTAATTAGCAAAGTCTGCATACCATGGCGTTTCCTCAAGATTAGTAGCGAGCAGGTGCTCGTCTGGAAAGGTTTCCAGGATCTCTTCGACTTCGACTGATTTTTCAGCTCTTTCAAGTTATGATAGATGATCAGCGACTTGATTTTCTATGACCTTACGGTCACGAATTTTGAGGTCGAATTCTTGCAACAGTAGCACCCAACGAATCAGGCGCGGCTTAGACTCCTTCTTCTCAATTAGGTACCTGAGAGCTGTGTGGTCAGTATATACAATTACCTTGGAACCAATCAGATATGATCGGAACTTGTCAAAAGCAAACACCTCAGGCAACATCTCCTTCTCAGTCACAGTGTAGTTCAGCTGGGCTCCACTCAACGTTCTACTAGCATAGTATATTGGATGCATCAGCTTGTCTTTCCATTATCCTAGCATCGTCCCCACTACATAGTCACTCGCATCACATATGAGTTCGAACGGTTGCTCCCAATCGGGGGCAACTATGATAGGTGCTGTGACCAGCCTTTTTTTCAGCTCCTCGAATGCTACCCTGCAATCATAAGAAAACAAGAAAGGGTGATCTTTTTCTAACAACTTACAGAGAGGGTTGGCAATTTTAGAGAAGTCTTTTATGAATCATCGATAGAAACCGGCATGCCCGAGGAAGCTTCTGATTGCTTTGACTGAAGTTGGAGGAGGTAGCTTTGCTATCACATCTAGCTTAGCACGATCCACCTCAATTCCTTTGCTTGACACCCGATGTCCCAAGACTATGCCCTCTTGTCCCATAAAGTGACACTTCTCCCAATTCAGAACTAGGTTAGTCTCGATACACCGCTTCAGCATACGAGTCAGATTTATCAGGCACCCATCATATGAGTTCCCCACCACTGAGAAGTCATCCATGAACACCTCTATTATATCCTCTACAATGTCAGTGAATATGGCCATCATGCACCGTTGGAATGTGGCGGGTGCGTTGCATAGGCCAAAGGGCATCCTCCGAAAGGCATAAATGACATACAGGCAAGTGAAAGAGGTCTTTTATCTGTCCTCTGGTGCAATGGTGATCTAATTGTACCCTGCGTACCCATCCAGAAAATAGAAATGTGACCTCCCTGCTAATCTATCTAACATCTTATCAATGAAGGGAAGTGGGAAGTGGTCTTTCCGGGTGGCTAGATTTAACTTTCGATAGTCCATGTAAATTCTCCAGCCCGTGACGGTTCTTGTAGAGATCAATTCACTGTTATCATTCTTAACTACCGTAATGCCACCCTTTTTAGGAACACATTAAACTGGGCTAACCTAGCTGCTGTCAGAGATTGGGAAAATGATTCCCGCATCTAACCACTTGATTACTTCTTTCTTCGCCACTTCCTTCATATTGGGGTTCAGCCTTCTTTGGTGTTCCCTAGAAGGTTTGTGTCCCTCTTCTAGTAGAATTTTGTGCATACAGTAGGCGGGGATGATCCCCTTTATGTCTGCCATGGTCTACCCAATGGCAATCTTGCACTCCTTAAGTACCTGCAATAGTTGTTGAGCCTGCACATCTAACAAACTAGATGAGATAATAACAGGTAATGTGGAGTTAGGTCAAGGAAATTCATATCTGAGATGGGCGGGCAATGGCTTTAATTCCAGCTTTGGTGGTTCTTCGATAGATGGCTTGGCTGGAGGAGTTTCTCGATTTTCCAAGTGCAAGGGCTCAAACTCTAGGGTTCTATCCCAGAACCCTCTACCTTCTAACGCCAACACCCATTCCTTCAGATCCTCTCCATTTACCTCATCCACATTCATTAGACATGCAGCAAAGGGGTCCTCAATAGTCAACTTTTCATCATCAGTCTCTACAATTACATCCACGGCATCAATAAGAGAGCAATTGACGAATTTACTTGGTTGCCTCATGGATTTCTACACATTGAATGTTATTTCTTCATCGTTTAGTCTCATCTTGAGCTCCCTAGTCTTACAATCAATTAGAGCTCTCCTCGTGGCCAGGAATGGGCTTCCCAAAATTATGGGAATCTCTTCATCCACCTTACAGTCTAGGATCACAAAATATGCAGGGAACACAAATTTCCCTACCTGAATCAGCACATCGTCTAGGATTCCAGAGGGTCGTTTCACAGTCCTGTCAGCAAGTTGCAACAACATAGAGGTGGGTCTAGCTCTTCCAATGCCCAACCTCTTATAAATTGCTAGGGGCATAAGATTGATGCTGGCCCCTAGATCACACAGTGCCTTAGCAAAAGCAAAATTACCAATAGTGCATGGAATTGTAAAGCTCCCTGGATCAGACAGCTTTTCCGCAATTGGTCTAGTCACCACTGCACTACAGGTCTGAGTAAGAGTAACTGTGGCCAAGTCTTGAAAATCAAACTTTCGGGACATCAAGTCCTTCATCATTTTTGCATACCCAGGCATCTCCTTCAAAGCTTCAATCAATGGTATATTTACCTGGATTTGCTTCAGCATGTCAAAGAACTTCTTGTATTGCTCCTCCTTTTTGTACTTAGCCAGCCTCTAGGGGAAAGGTGCAGGAGGTCTTTTCTTCCCAATCAATTGGGACTAATCTTTATCAGCTGCTACATCAACTACTGGCTCTTGGACTGTTTCAGCTTCTTTCTCGGTCTCGTTCTGAATGCTATTTTCTTCTTGAGCAGGCTGGATTGTCACCTCTATCAGTTTTGTTGATTCATCCAGCTCGATGGGCACTGGTATGAGTGTCTCAACCTATCTAGCTTCTCGATCCCTTTCTTGCTCTACATCCAGATCTCTGCCATTACATAGACTCACCGCCATCAGCTGCTTCGGTCTCTGATTTTTTGGATATATCTGGGTGTCTGCAGGTAGAGTCCTATGGGGATGATTGTTTAGAGACATCGAAATCTGGCCCACCTATACCTAAATATTTTTGATTGCTGCATCATATGCATCGACTCTCTCATTAATTTTTTCATTAAACCCAATAACCTGCTGCATCATTGCTTCAAGTCTAGCAAATCCATCTTCCTGCCTTCCACCATGCTGCTGCTGAGGTGGGTGATACCCCTGCTGCTGATTCTGATTATTGTATCCCTGTGGTCATGGGTAAGGTGCCATATTGTTGGGGGGTCTCATACCTCCCATGTTCCCAGTGTTGAACTGTGGCTGTGCTAGCCTGTACTGTTGATTTTGTTGACCCCAATTTTGACCACCCTGTCTCTGGCCGCCATAATTAGACACATAGTTCATGTCTTCAGGGTAGTGATGATGATCATGTTCTCCATTCCATTGATTACCAACCAGCTGACTAATGCAAGATGCGCACAAGCCCCCATTAGTAGTATCGACAATATGTACCTGCTGTTTCTGCCCTGACTCTTCCACCTTTTTGGTGAGTATGATCATCTGTGTCAATAAGGTAGGCATATTTTCAGCCATAGAATTGGATGGATCTAAAGGCACTGAGTGCACCACTGGAGTGATAGGTGCATTTCTGGTTATCCATCCTGAATTTTGTGTCATCTTGTTAAGCAGACTCTGTCCCTCTCTCCATGTTTTGCTCAAGAATGCCCCACCAGCTGAAGCATCAACAATTTTCTTTACGCAATCTGACAATCCCATATAGAACCGTTGCCCCAACATTAGATCTAGAACACTATTGTGTGGACATATGACCAACATCCCTTTAAAACGCTGCCATGTTTCATGCAAAGTTTCCATCGGTCTCTGTTTAAAGCTCAAAATCTCATCAATTTGTTGAGCAGTCTTGTTGGGTGGGTCGAACTTGTTGTGGAATTGCTTGACTAGTTCATCCCACGTTGCTATATAATTTATGGGAAGTGAATTCAGCCAGGTCTAGGCAGCTCTTGTCACTGAGAATGGAAACAATAACAACTTGACTGCTTCCGGAGTTACATTGGGTTGCCTCTGGGTTTTGCAGATAGACAAAAAATTCTTCAAGTGTTGCTGAGGATCTTCAACTTGTGACCCCGAAAATAGTCCCTTATTCTGCAACAAGTGCAACATGTTATTTGTGATTTAGAATGACTCAACCTGTATTTCCGGACTACTATCGCTGTGGATAGATTCTCAGCTGTGGGTTGTGCCCAGTCATAGAGAGCAGCCTCTGGCACTATACTCCTGGGTTTTCCTGGTTATCTCACATGATTGTTTCGAATTGTGCAGTTGTTGGTTGTTGTTTGTTTTCCCGGTTGGCCCGATTCAAAGCCTTGAAAACTTTCTCGGGATCTGATAATGCTTCAAATACTTCACCAGATCTCGATGAGTTTCTGGACATGCACCTGTGTAACCCAGTCAACAAACGTTAAAATTTCAATGTAAAAATTGGGTATAGAGAAAACTGACTATACTAAGAATTTTTGTACTTCTTTCAATTGTAATTGATAACACCGTTAATTCCTCGGCAACAACGTCAAAATTTGATCACGCCCAACTATGCCTTATAAAAAAGGACTAAGCAGACGTTGCGAATATAACTTGAGTATTTAAGCCCAGAGTCGAATCCACAGAGATTTAACCTATCAATTACTTTTGTCGGAATTACTAAATTCTTTAGAATCAACTTCCCCAAATGCTGTAAACAATAGTTGATGGTATTTCTAATAACTAAGATTGAAAATAAATAAACAACTGTAAACTAAATATGCTTGGGTTGTAACAATAATGAGAATGTTCTAAGGTAGTGATTTCCCCTATTGATGGAATCCCTTTATGTTATGTTTCATATAGATTCACCAAAATATCGCTATCAATCATGAGCACTCTTTTTACCGTAAATCTCTCCCGAGTAATCGCGATAATTTCCTAGACGCTCTCTCCCGAGTTACGCTAGCTGACTTTGTTTATTACAACTCACTTTAGATTACACCCAAGACTTCATTATCCCTAATCCCGCTTTTAAACCCACAATTATAGATCCCTCTTATACTTTGGGAGTGATGTTGTTCAATAATTACCTAAATATGCACTTTCTCCCAAGTTATGCACACTAAATAGGCATAACTAATTGAGGATGTTGTCAATTAGTTATAATAAATACGTAGTTAAATAAATAGAGATTAACTAGCAAACTATATTAACATAATCAAGAAGTTCATCTTTCAATAGGTTCCATCAAAACCTTAGACTAAAGTATTTAGCTACTCATAACAACGTAAAGATAAACTACGAAAATATTCATCATGGAAAATTGCAAGAAAAAGAAGAGATAAAGAACTATGATATTTTTGGGTGATCTCTCACACTTGTGTATCTTGCAAAAATAATCTCCAAAACAAGTCTAACATATCTTGGGCGAGTTTTTACTCCTTATAAGGGTTTTACAAAAAGTTTTCCCGAATTTACACTTTGACCCCTCGAATTTTTGAGTTTGGAACAGGCCGCGTCGACCGCGGTGCTGACCGCAGCGCACTCTGCCTCCAGCCGCGGTGTTAACCGTGGGGAGCCCTGTTTAGGACTTTTGTCTCCGTGTCCCTTCTCTTGTTGCTCTTTTGTGTTCGAGTACTTCTTGAGTGGGTGTTTTCTTTACGTTATTGCCTCTAAACACTTCATTTTGCTTCCTCACATCTTGTATTCCCTGCGAAGCCAAATAGCATCAATTAAAGCATTTTATTGGCAACTTACATTACAAAATAACAACAAAGCATGGACAATTATGGCGTAAATAACAACTATATAGCCTATTATCATTGTGCTATATATTAACACATTCTAGGTATGAGTCAGTCAAGAGGTAACAATTTACGCCACAGATTCTACTAATAATTTGACAGGAAAAGAAAGCAATCACCAACAACTGCAAGGTAATCAAATATGAGATCATATAAAGTGCGAATTTTTTTGAAGTATATATCCAAAATCCTTAGGTAGCCAGGCTTAAGGACGAACTACTATAATGTGGTTCGACAGAAAAATATATGCTTATGACCATGGGCGGAGCTACGGCAGAATTCGAACCTTACAACAACAACAACAACCCAGTATAATCCTACTTAGTGGGGTCTGGGGAGGGTAGTGTGTACGCCCTCGGCATCCTTCCCTCCAAGAACTTCCCACCTTGCTCTTGGGGAGACTCGAACTCACAACCTCTTGGTTGGAAGTGGAGGTTGCTTACCATCAGAGCAACCCCTCTTGTCTTGGGGAGAATTCAAACCTTGTTGATCCAAAAATTAAACTATGTATATAAGATTAGATTTTATTTTATGTACATATATATTAAATGATGAACCTCCTGGCTTTTTTATATTTTTTTTTGTTTTTAAAATTCTCTTGTTGAAAATTCTGCTTCGGCCACTGATTATGGCCTTGAGCTGTATACGGTAGAAATCGGGCAACCTGATTTCCCGGACTCGAGGGGTCACCTTAATTAAGTTTGAGTTCAGGATGGATCAAGTTCGAGTTCGACGGACCAGGCTCGAGCTCGATGACACAACATAACGCTCGAAGAACAAAGTATTCGAGGAACGTCGAAGCCTGATATGAATGGCCTCGAGATTTTGTAACATAATGGGCGAGATTCCTATCACGTCCCCAAAATCAAGGCACAAATCCCGGAATAGAATTGTACGATTCCATACAAGGCGGTTAGAAAGTTGTCCCAAGATGATTCCTTACTTTAAATGAAAATGTACCTTATTTAGGACTTCCCTATTATATAAAGGAGACCCCAATCATTTGTAAAGATCATTTAATCATTAGCAAAGAATATACTCTCTACATTTCGCTCATTGTTCGTTAGAATTGTCCTTTAAACTTTATTGTTCTTGCTTTATTGTTCTTAATTCATTTCGAGGTCAATGAGCTCGAGGTCAATACTGCTTGAGTAACACTGGTTTGATTCACTTATTTCTTTCATTTATACTTTATATTTTTTGATTATTAATTGGTATTGAACTAAATTGCATATCTTTAAAACCGCAAATTACATTTAATTGTTACTCGTATTTTCGAGGCAAACTGAGCTCATCCCAGGAATATTGTCTAAAGAAAAATTGGTGCATTATATTACATCGTCATCCTGTGTTGGTCATTTTCAATCCATCTTTTTTTTTTGTGCAAACTTTAAATTTGTCTGACCATCAATTCTGCTTTGTTTCTAGCAAATTGAAAACAAAAATTTCTTCATCGGTTACGATTGAATTATCTGCTTAAGCTCCGCTGCTGCTGATATTTTACAAAATGGAGATTTTCTTTTGATTCTTCAATAAGAACGTTAGAATAAAGAATATTAAGCATATGAAAAAAAGGAAAGTTTATTAAAGCAAAGGGGTTAAACCTAGCTAATTTATCGGATTGTGTCATCCTGCGATACTCATATATTTGTCAACAAAAGTGTGCTATATATGTAGCATGTCAATTCCATGAAAAGAGTGATTAGTAGTAATTGACAAGAAGTTGAGACAAATGAATGGAAAAAATGTTCTCCAAAATCAGAAAATAAGAATTTCAAATAAAGCTTCACCGAAATTAATTCCTATTTGAATGGATTTACGGAGGATAAACAATCTTCTTTTCCCCAAGATCTGAAATTCAGAATCTATTTCAATTCAACTATACAAATATATGATCTTCAATCTGTATTATAACTACATTTTCTTTTTACTGCCTTAATTTTTTTTTCTCTTTTGTTCTTCCATTCTTCTCTTCAATTGCTAAAGTAACATGGAACAAAATAGGAGGAAAATGTCGGGTTTATATGATTAAAAAAAAGAAAGAGAAAATAAAACGTATTTAGAATAATTTTATGGTTGTCTGTGAGTGCATGAGAAATAGGGTAGAATAAGGGGGAAAAATGGATACATACATCCCCACAAGTATGAAATTATTATTAGATGCAGTGTCATAGTCATCTTTTTCCTAGTGTACCTTCCATTTATTACCCTTTGTCTTTTGCCTTCATTCCTTCTCCATCACTAAATTGCCCTCTTCTCTTTTCTTTATTTATAACTTTTGCTACTACTACTAGATTTGCAGGGGACAACCTAAAGTTCTCTCTTCTCCAATTAGGGTTTTTCTCCTTAGAGGGCTTCACCAGTAAGTAGTATATTGAACTTGTGAAGCTCACTTTTTTTCCCCTTTCAATCTGCTCTACTGTTTTTGTACTTTCTTATTGTTACTTTGAAGAAACACAGCCAAGTTTTCTGATCAAGGAGCTCCTGAAAGAGAAAAAAAGGTAATTCCCTTTTCACAATCATCTCATCAAAGAAACCTAGCTAGATCAGAAATAGGCAAAGTCATCATAGGGTTTCTTGTGACTTAAACAATTTTCTTCCTAAATCTTCCTATAATAAGTTGCAAAAACATATGTACTTGCTCTATTATATTACTCCGGTGTAACAATTCTTGATTTAGGGTTTTCCTTTTTACTTATCTTTAAGAAATTTGATTTCAAGTGCATTTTTCAGATATCATGTTTAACGAACTTCAGAGAGGATATATCACTACTTCCACTTGTACCTCCAAATTCAAAATCATGAAAATTCTACCGTCTCTGTGTAGCTGGATGGCATAAATGAGGCAAATTCTTCATAAAACTAAATACTCCTTCTATAGAAGATCAAAAGCATGCAGTGTACTTGTGAGCCATGAACCAAAAACAACAAATTGTTTGGCAGAAAACATAACAGAAAACCATTAGCTAACTGTCCATGTAGTATATGAAATTCCAAGATCGATTTCACAAGTTAGAAATACACCCAATTGAGCATGTCTAGCATATTTTTTCACTGTAGCAGGATCTGATCTTATAGCAAAAGAATCCCAAGAGAAACCCAAATTGGGAAAAAGGAGAGAAATTTAAGATGCTATAATAATTAAGGTAGATTTCCATTACAATTCACAATAAAATAGCTTATCTTTAAGGGAAAATTGTTATAATTAGTTAAGGTAAAAATTTTCAATTATAAAAAAAAAGAGCTTACTTGATGTTTTCTCTTTGCAGCTACTTAGAGATCAAGAATGGCTTCATCCAGCAGCTCATACAACTCCCCTTGTGCAGCCTGCAAATTCCTAAGGAGAAAATGTTTACCTGGCTGTATTTTCTCGCCTTACTTCCCACCCGAGGAGCCTCAGAAATTCATTAACGTCCATAAAATCTTCGGCGCAAGCAATGTCACTAAGCTTCTCAATGAGCTTTTACCTCACCAAAGAGAGGACGCCGTCAACTCTTTAGCCTACGAAGCCGAGGCAAGAGTAAGGGATCCCGTTTATGGCTGCGTCGGCGCCATCTCTTTCCTTCAACGCCAAGTTGAGCGCCTGCAAAAGGAGCTCGACGCTGCTAACGCTGATTTGATTCGCTATGCTTGCAATGAGTACACACCCCCGCCGCCTTTACCTGGAACACAAGGAATTAACATTGCTGCTTTTCGCCAAAGGCCGGTTGAGTTTAGTAGAGGTCTTCATCAAACACCTAGTTTTCCTATCCCATATTCTATCCCTAATAATTGGAATGATCAAAACTCTTCTGCTGGAAATAACCATGGAGGAGGAGGAGGAGGAGGAGGAGGAGGAGCAAGTATTTGATCGATCAACCAATATATATAGAGGGTCTGGGGTTTTCTTTCTAGGGTTTGTGAACTTCTTAAGAGAATGGTGTGCTACTTAAGTTTTAACTACTCTCGCTATGGTTTCCCTATAGCTACTAGCCCTTTTTCACGTTCACCGTCCTAGCTAGAGCATTGAGTCCTATTTTCTCATGAAACTATAGTATTATTCTGCTCTTACTGCTGAACTTGAAAACATTTCCAAGCATTTTATATTGTGGCTAGATGTTCTGTCATATTTAGAGACCATCTAATAAGATGTGGCATGGAAAGTCTATGGCTGCTACATTGAGAGTCTAGAAAAAAAGGGTCATGTCTATTTAAGGTTTAGTAATTTATGGGATTTGTTTATGGTCGATAAACAATAAATAAACTATTTTCATGTTATGGAAAAGCAGATTCTCTCCAGTTAGAATCTGTAGAGCTAAGTCGTCGTTTATTAATTTATGTATATGCATATCTTATTATTTCCATATGGTTTCTGCTTTAGTTGAAATGGACCACTTTTCTTTACCTGCCATGTTTCATTTTCTGATAGCCGAAAGGAAGCCATATCAAAAGGCCACTAGAACAAGCAAAATCTGAGTGCCGATTTCACATCAAAACATTATAATTTCTTTGTAAGGCAACTTGATGAGCAAGGGACGCGAAAAACACTTTTTTTTTTCAAAAAGTCTTGTGACCAAATAGTCTTCAGTGAACCAACAGGAAAAAGAATGATCTGTAGTATGACTGCAAAGTCAAATTCGGTTTCATATATTGTCGATATAATTATTATTTCCCAAAATCATCTGTTTACTAAAATGAAAATCTGAACTGTGCGTATTTCCTATCGAACCTCATCTTTGTCTACCATATACAGTATATTAATTCTTGCACATTGTGTAGAACAGTGGGTTATGTATAGGGTTTTCAGCCTTTAACATTTCGTGCCCAGCAATTCCTATACAACACTATTTTCAACATAGCATCGCTCACCCATCAATCCATCACAAAGCCCCTCCGAAAAAGGAATATAAAGAAGAACAAAAAGAATGCATGCAGTCCAAGATTACAGAATTTATGTTTTTTTACTTCGGAGAACTCTTTGCCTTCTTAATTAGTTTGATTGTATGTCACACTTTCCTTTTTAGTCTATTTATATTTGGATATAATTAAACTTTGAAATTCTGATTTTGCACTTAATAATAATATAATTTTATATCTACACAAGTGTTTATGATCTATTTAGACCATACATTTCAAGGACCTTTAATCAGGGGCGAAGCTAGAACACGACCTACGAGTTCGGTCGAATCCAGTAGCATTTATCAAAACCATATATTTATTTTAAGAGATTCATTGAATATATATGATTTATTAATTTAGAACCTAGTAACTCAAACAGATTATATTCCTGAACCCATAAACTTCATATCCTGGCTCCCCCTTTAATATTTCTTTTTGCAACTACAGGCCTTTGTCAAACACCAGTTACATAAAACGGGATGAAAGAATTAAGTACCTCCATTGATTACACATTAGGGATTGAAGACGTTAATTTGGACGAGTATTGGAAATACCCTTCTCTTACCTAGGCATTGGAAATACCCTTCTCTTAGCTCGGAAAACTCCTTACATCTCATGGGTATAAAGTGGGCCAGTCCGGGCATAACCCGGCCTATTAAGGGCGAGATAAACGACCCGATTTGGGGCTAGGATAGGCTGCATTTAATGGGCGGAGTTGATGAAATAGAACATCTCGGTGCTACTCTTGATTTTTTGACTTTGCTTGTTTCATGAACAACACTTCAAGTTAAACAGGTTTTGTCTTTCGCTTGCCTTATGGGAACACTTTTAACTTTTGATTTTAAAGATTTGTTCATGGGACAATCGAGGATCAAAAAATCAAGTGTGGCCATTTTCAAGGTCATTTAGTGTAATTTCTTGATAGTAATATTTAACATTGAATCCAATTATTATTGTATACTCCTATTAATTTAAGGTTACTCAACGAACATTTTAAATTCCGAATCCGCATTCAAGCGGGGGAGAAAAAGAAATGGTAGGATTCACACGAGTGCAAATAATGTAAATGTACAGTGGCAGAAGATAGGGAGCAGTGCACAGTCTGCATTAATTGGATTTCATTCGATAGAAAAATAATCCGACAAGGTGTAGAGGCAGAGTTGTACGCCCAAAAGGCGATTCTTTGATGATCTCGAGATGACCATGAATTTAGAGGATATGATGGGAAATATTGATGGAACTTGACTGCTCTTTCTCAAATATTGCTTCTGACAACGTACTACTGGAGAATAGAGGAAAAACATGAATGATAGTACTACTGCTGATTTTGCTGCACTATAATAATTTGTTATCTTTGCATATTTATCACATAACTATAGTTAATTAATACTATTCTTTCGTGCTAATTTATGCGAATATGTTTGAATAAGTATGACGCAATTAAGAAAGAAATTAACATTTTTTATATATTGTGCCGAGAGTTTCATGAAAACAGCCTCTTTAATTACCCTTTTCAGGGTATATTGTTGTTGTTTGTTTATAAACTGTCGTCTAAAACAACTATAAAAATTTATGTGTTAGAAATCATCCGACTAAGAGTTAAAAAAGAGATTTTAAATTGAGTTGTTACTAAATATAAAAAAATTTCATTCTTTTTCGGATTGAGTAGAAAAGAAAGAGTGTCACGTAAATTAAGATGGAGGGAGTAGAACATGTTTTTACTTTAATTTGTGATTCTTAAAGTTAAATTATATGATTTGGCACAATTTTATGTCTAACTAACTGAGTAATATGCTGCTTACCATCTCTTCTAGGTTACTACACTAATAGTCAACTGTAGAGTTTAAGTTAAATATATAATCACTATAAAATTACATTACTAATCATCACCTAAACAATATCTTTATGTAAGCCTTCTGAAGAACTAACTTGGTGTTTATACGACATGAAGTAGTCATTTTCTTTCCAGAAATTGACAAAGTACATGTAGTCAGGAGCTATATCATTAAGTAAGAATCTACCTTTGTATGACACTCGAGCTTAGTATTATTATATACAGATATCCTCATCGTTGACGGAAATGTTGTAGTGTTACTGTGTTAGCATTTCCTTGGCCCCTTGACGGATTAAAAGTTTCCATGTAAAGTATATTCAATTAAGGTGATAGAGATATTTTGCTCATTTCAATTTTCAATTCATGCTCACTCTTTTAATATCTCTGGACATGTTGTATACAACAAAACAATAACAACCCAGTGAAATCTCAAAAGTGAAATTTTGGGAGGAGAGGGTAGTGTATACGCGGACCTCATCCTTACTCCGGAGAAGTAGAGAGGCTGTTTCTGATAGACCCTCGGCTCAAGAATCTCTGGACATGTTGTATGTCTTTGGCAAAAGAAAGAAAAGGGGATCGGGGAACATCAACCTAAAAGAAGCGAAAACAGCCATAAATTTGAATTTAAGATCATTTGTATTTTCTGATTAATTCACATATAATTCAATTACTTTAATGAAAATGTATGACTGTTACAATAGTTATTTTGGTAAATAAAAAATTTTATTACCAAAACTGAGATTACTTTTTTTTTTGGTTTCTCACCCGTTATCCGGTATCCGCATTAGAATTCGATTATATCCGGATTCTCGCTGTGTAAGGCCCCATACGAGGAAAAACGCTCCCTACCAAGAATTTTTCCATACCCAGGGTTCGAACTCGAGATCTCTTATTAAGGAAGGAGCAGTGTCATCTATTGTAGTGTTATCCATTGTACCAATTTGGTGGTAAAACTGAGATTACTTATTTACAGCTGAAAGAAAACAAAATTGGCTAGACAACCCCAACATCCTCACGCAAAGTGGAATGTTGAATAGTTTAAGGTTTTCAATTCAAAATCACTCACTTGATCTTTTGATAACTTTGGACATATTGGATGTCTGTTTGAAAAGAAAGAAAAGGGGGATTCAATTAGGGAACATCAAAAACATCCAACCTAAAACAAACAAAGATTTGAGTCACTCTCCCCCCCCCCCCCCCCCC
>MU692317.1:129637-143432 GCA_026770625.1 Nicotiana glauca
CCCATTTGATCGTCTCTGTCTATACAATCCCCTCTATCTCTGCCATTTTTACCTGCTCTTTTTGCTTCTTTTCCACGTCTAACTGTAAGAAAACACAAGGTCTCGTGCTTTATTTGATTTTTTTTATTTTTTATTTTGGTTCAAAATAAGTGTCCATTTATATAATTAAAATTAATTTAATTTGTTTTTTCAAAAACTACCCTTATTTACGTATTCCAAAAAAGTCATTTATTCTTCATAATTGAAAAGAGAAGTAAGTGCTACTATAATTATGATACAACATTTAATGAAGAGTAGTTTAGTCACAATAACTATTTTCGTCTAGACTTTAGTATTTTTTTAATGGGCGTGTCCAAAATAAATTGGTCACTTATTATGAACCAAGAGAGTAAACACTATGCATACTATACATTCGATTGTGTTTTTTGAAATACTTCATCTTTTCCTTTGTTAAACCCAGAAAGATGTTTCAAAATTCTAACTAAAAAGAAAAGTTCTGTTCATTCCCAACTTTTGAGGAATGAGGAGGACCCTACTGATGCGCCAAACAGTACAAACATCAATCTGTTCAGACATCAAAGCGAGCTGGACAAGGGAAACTTCTTATTTGCTGAATAAACTAACCTACCTACAGCTGCGAATTATTTTTTTTTAATTAATTTCTTTTCATGTGATTGAGGTGAAGTCCTCAAATCATTTAGTACTCCTTTTGTTTTGTCCTCTCCAATTTCCTTAGACCCTATAATTTTTACCACTACAACTTACCTTACAAATAGTTGCCGCATCACAATTTTTACCAAAAAAAAAAAAGTTAAACATGAAAAAGTCGAAAGATGAGATAGCTCCAAGTTGTCTCCAATGGAGGTCACGGAAGCTTCTCGAAGAGAGAAGGTAACAGAGATAGAAAAGTAAGGTCGGACAATTGAAAATGATATTAACCAAAAACTACTAATTAAGATATTGTTCACAGTACAGTACATATATACATATTCTGACTAATACACTAATACACTAATGCTAACTAATAATGCTGACTCAGCATTAATACAAATAAATATACAGTAAAATATTCTCAATACCCCCCCTCAAGTTGGAGGTGAGGGAATCACACCCAACTTGCCAAGTACAGAAGAGTGTTTGATTCCAGTAAGAGCTTTAGTGAGAACATCAGCAAGTTGTTGTCCAGTCCCAATATGATGTAGTGAAATTAGACCCTCTTGGAGCTTGGTGCGCACAAAATGGCAATCCACCTCAATATGTTTGGTTCTTTCATGGAATACAGGGTTCTTAGCAATATGCAAAGCAGATAGACTATCACAATGTACAGGTATGGGTAGATTTATTGGCACAGTAAATTCTTCAAGCAATCTAGATAGCCAAACAAGCTCACCAACAACCTTTATGAGAGCTCTATATTCTGCTTCTGCTGAGGAAAGTGAAATAGTTTCTTGTTTCTTGTATCTTGGACTTCCAACTAATTGAACTTCCACCTGGGAACACAATGTACCCAGATACTGATCTTCTAGAATCTGGACAAGCTGCCCAGTCAGAATCACAATATGCAGTCAAAGAAAGATCACCTTCAGTTCTGAAACAAAGACCCATAGTAGGATTTCCCTTCAGATATCTTAAGATGTGATAGGCTTCTTCAAATGAGGCTCCCTAGGATCTTGCATGAATTGACTAAGATGTTGAACCTCATAAGCTATGTCTACCTTGGTGTTAGTGAGAAAATTTAATTTGCCAATTAACTTTCTATAAAAAGTAGGATCAGAAAGTGGGGTTCCCTCTTTGGCTTTCAGCTTGATTGTAGGATCAAGAGGGGAAGTCAGGGGTGAACAATGAACACATTCATAGTCTTTTAATAGGTCTAAAACAAACTTCATTTGAGAAACAATAATAGCATCTGACTTATAGAGAATCTCCAGACCCAAGAAGTAATGCAACTGTCCCAAATATTTGATTTTAAATTTGTCATGTAAGAAAACTTTGAGTTGATCAATCTCTTCAGAATCAGTTCCTGTGAGCAATACATCATCCACATACACTGCTATAAAAACAACGGAGGAATTCTATCTTCTGTAAAATAAGGAGTAGTCATGCATGGAATGCACATACCCTCTGGAATACAGTACTTCAGTTAGTTTATCATACCATTGTCTACTTGCCTGTTTTAAACCATAAAGTGACTTATTTAGTTTACACACTAGTTGTGGAGAAGACACTTCAAGTCCTGGAGGAATTTGCATGTAGACTTCCTCATGCAAATCTCCATGGAGAAATGCATTATTCACATCTAGTTGTGAAATGTCCCATTTCCTCTTTCCTACAATGGCAATGAGTGACCTTACAGTAGTCATTTTGACTACTGGGGAAAAGGTCTCTGTATAATCTACACCAGCTTGCTAAGTGTACTCTTTAACAAGTAGTCTCGCTTTATACCTCTCAACATTACCATCTGCCCTATGTTTAACCTTATATACCCATCTACATCCAATGGCTTGTTTTCCTTCTGGTAAAGGAACCAAATCCCATGTTTTGTTTGCATATAAATCATCAAATTCCTGTGTCATGGCATTCTGCTAGGCAGGATATACTGCAGTCTCTTCATATGAAGTTGGCTCCCTATCATTGCAAATGTTCTCTACAATATACTGACTATTAGGATGTAGGGCATCAGAAATGATGTGGTTATTGTTAGAATGCATGGCATGTACAGAAAAGTTGGCAGTACATTTCAGATTTGGTATTTTATAAACATAATCACTTAGATGAGATGGCAATCTATGCTCCCTATTGGATCTCCTGAAAGTTGGTTGTTCTTCCAGAACTTGAGGAGATGAAACAAGATTTTGTAATTGATCTACTGGAATTTGAAACTCATGACTAGGGGACATAGGAGAGGACATAGGACAGGACACATCAGAGGATGTGTTAGAGTTTGAAGGGTTGGCAGTTTCCTGGTTGTTGGAATCCTCATCATTGTTATGGTGTAGTTGAACATCAGTAGAATCAGGGAAATTCTCAAATAATGGTATATTAGGAAGGGTAGATGGAATGTTCAATGTGGAGTTGAGAGTGAAGGGGAAAACTGACTCATAAAATGTAACATCTCTAGAAATATGAATTTTCTTAGTGGCCAGACTTAATACCTTATAGCCCTTTGTACCAAAAGGATATCCTACAAATACATGTGGACTGGTTCTTGGTTCTAGTTTATCTCTGAATGGTTTTGGGACTGTGGGGTAGCATAGGCACCCAAAACTAAAAGGACATTTGTTCTTTAGAGGAATGGTTGGTAATCTATTAATCAAGTATGTTGCTGTCAGAACACATTCCCCCCAATATTTCAATGGTAATCTGGATTGAAAAAGGAGTGCTCTAGCTACCTCAAGCAAGTATTTATGTTTTCTTTCCACCACCCCATTTTGTTGTGGTGTATAAGGACAGGTTTTCTGGTGGTTAATTCCTTTGAATTGAAATAAAGAGGTAGCTTCATCGCTAGTAAATTCCAGACCATTATCAGATCTCACACATTTGACATTTGTCTTGAATTGATTTTCTACCATGGCTGTAAAGGCTTTTATTATTTGCAATGCATTGCTTTTGCAACTTAGGAGGTGTGTCCAGGTAGACCTACTGTAATCATCTACCAGGGTTAGAAAATACTTGAAACTGCTGTGTGTAGATACATGATAAGGCCCCCACAAATCCACATGTAATATTTCAAAGATTTCAGTAGTTTCTGTTATTCTTTGGGGAAAAGGAAGTCTGGATTGTCTAGCCATGGGACAAATATTGCATGTAAAAGGATATTTATCAGAAAAGGTTACAGGTATAGTAGTAATTCCTTTCATTTTACTAAAGGGCACATGGCCAAGTCTGAAATGCCACAAAACATCTAGATTAGTAACATGAGATAAGCCAGAAAACAAAGCAAGGTTACTGTCTTTATTCTTGTTGTTTTGAATGGATTTATTTACAATTGAAAATGTATTGAAGGGCTGAGTTAAACAGTGCACACTCCTTACATCATTAGAATGAATGGAAAGACAAGAAGTACTACATTTTTGATTGGAAGTACCTTTCTTCAAGCATTTGGAGCAAAGAAAATATAAACCATCCAACAACTTAACAATCTCCAGAGGCCTCTTCAGTAAAGGGGCCTGCAGCAGACAGGAAGTGTCTGAGAATGAAGCAATACATTTTAAATGAACCGCCAATGAACTGATGGACACCAAGTTAAATTTAAATGAAGGAATGAATAGAACTTTGTACAGAATGATTTCAGGTGTTAGAAATATACTTCCAATTTCACTTACTTTGACTTTGTAGCCATTTGGAAGTTTTACTAATAGAGGATAAGGAAGATTTATTATGTTGTGCAGTTGAGATTTATCAAAGGTCATGTGGTGTGATGCCCCAGAATCTACTATCCACAAGTCAGCCTTTGAATTAAAGCATTTACACGATGGATTGTCAAAATCAATTGAAGAGGTGCAAGCAATCATACCTGAAAAATTCATTGATGCTCCACCAACCATGTTCACACTAGCTGAGCTTTCTTCAATGCTTCCCGTCTGGAAATGTTGCAATAGGCTGACAATCTGTCCATATTGCTCCTTTGTAAGATTGACATTCTGGTTTTGACTTTCTCCTTGGGACCCCAGTTTTTCTTCTTCCTCTACACTTGTTACTGCATTTGCTGTGACATTTCTTCCCATATTGAACTTTATACTGTTGTTGTATCCTTGTGTACCCTGTCTATGCTGTTGAAATGATCTTTGATTAAAGCTTTGAGGATAGTCATGCAGTTTATAACATTTGTCCTTAGTGTGACCTTGTCGTTTGCAGTAATCACAGAAAGGTCGAACCCTATTATTCACATTTTGGTTTCCAGTTCCAGCAGTATAGTTTGTTTTAAAACTCCTTCCTTCCAGGTTCGCATTCAATACTGTAGAATCAATATCCAGTTGATTTCTGGGCTTAAATTCCCTCTGTTTTTCTTCTTGTATCAGGAGTGCAAATGCTTGTGCCATATTTGGTAACGGATTCATCATAAGTATACTCCCTCGAACAATTGTATAGATCTCATTAAGGCCCATTAAGAATTGCATGAGTCTCCTATCCTGCTCTGCCTTATGCATGTTCTCCTTCGCTCCACAGGTGCATATGCAGCTACAATGAGCTTTAACACTAAGTGTATTCAATTCCTCCTAGAGTTTCTTCATTTTCGTATAGTATCCAGTAATATCAAGTACTCTCTGGCTCAAATCATTGATTTCTTTCTAAATTTGGTACAATTTGGCTCCATTCGTCTGATCATATCGATCCTGAAGTTCTTTCCACAATTCGACGGAATCGTTCACATATTCAACACTGTCAGCTATATCTCTTGATAGAGAATTTAGAATCCAGGAAGTGACCATATCATCACATCTTTCCCATTGACGAAAGAGTGAAGAAGTCACAAGAGGTTTTTGAGTATCTCCAGTAATGAACCCTAGATTATTTTTCACGGAGAGAGCTCTGAGTACACTCCTCCTCCAGGCGTGGTATCCAATCCCATCGAAAGGCACCGGAACTAGACTAGATACTGGACTATCGAAAGGATGTATATAAAATGGACTCCGAACATCAATTGTCGTCTGCATCATTGTTGTCGTTGTAGCGGTGGTTGCTTCTTCTACTTGATCTGTTATCGCCATATATGAGAAATCTACGAATGATAGTTAGAATATTCTTCGTACAGCTGAAATTTCTTTAGTTTGCTAACGAATCGTCACTGAATGTGTTCGATCCAAAATTTCCCCAAATCGTGATTATCAAGGAAAAAAATAAGAAATCCTATATTGTTTGAATCAATCAAAAAAATAACAAAGAGGTATGATGCGTGGTCGTTGATCGGACCTCCGCTCTGATACCATGAAAAGATCGAAAGATGAGATAGCTCCAAGTTGCCTCCAATGGAGGTCACGGAAGCTTCTCGAAGAGAGAAGGTAACAGAGATAGGAAAGTAAGGTCCGTCAATTGAAAATGATATTAACCAAAAACTACTAATTAAGATATTGTTCACAGTACAGTACATATATACATATTATGACTAATACACTAATACACTAATGCTAACTAATAATGCTGACTCAGCATTAATACAAATAAATATACAGTAAAGTATTCTCAATAAAACATATGAATAAGCCAAGAGAATTTAATATATGGTATATTTGTAACACTGAAGGGCTACATTAATATACTTTTAGAAAATATATGCACTTTATTGGATGTGTTTTTGTAATAGCTCATAACTTACTCTTCGTGAATGAAAATTATTAAATATTTGGCAGAATTAAATAATTCATACCTTCGGCTAAAATAAATAAAGTTTGTCATAAAATAAAGGCAAAAACTTCTTTAGATCGTAATATTCTTTCTGAAGATCACCCTAGTGGCTGCCATCATTACAATAATCATTGGTTATTATCCAAAAAGAGACTCTTTAGGTATAAATTGTTCATTAATGCATGGGGGTCGTCGCAGATCTATTTTATATTCTCTAAATAATCTGAGGAATCATTGGTTGTTAGCCCCATAATACTTTTTTTAGCATCTCACGCATGTGACATGTTCAAAATAATTGTTCTTGTTAAATTTTAGTGGTCAACTAAAAAAAAGAAGTCAACCTTGACCACTTAAAACTTTCTAAATTCGAATAAATTCGATGATTGTGAAGCGTTAATTAATTTTGAGTCTTCTTGGTAGAGATTTCATAGATATTGGGAGATAAGTAATTAATGAGAGCAAAATTTAAAATGTCTTAATTCAGAATGAGGGGTCTCAGACTTTTCCTTTCCATGAATTATTTAATTACAACGCTCTTTTTTTTTTTCTTTCCAAATTATGTTTTATCCTCGAAAATCTGGTTTTGTGCTCTCCAATAGCCGATTTATTGATACCTATAAGATTATCATAATCATAATCATATGTAGCCGTGAATTATATCTAACTATGGTTAATCTTTGTTGATCGGGGGAGCTAGAAGGTCACGTAAGGGTTTGGCCGAACTCTAATATAAATTAGTTAAAAGTCTGCATTTGTATTAAAAAATTAATTAACTATGTAAAACTCAAGTTTAGAACCGAATTACTAACACACTTGTGTAATACCTCAGACTTTAGACAAAGTCTTCACATCGGCAAAACACAAGAGAGATATTCGGTATATAAGTTAACAAGCCTTAGACCCTAGTGACACATTTTAAAGCCGTATAGGCCTAGACCCAAAGAGGACAATATCACTAACGGGCTAGGCTATTACATATGGTATTAGAGTCATTCTTGTGTCAGCCTTGCCAATGGTGGTTCAAAGTTCAACTGAGCAAATCTCAGTGCTGAGGCTAGATAAATCCCATGCGGTAGACCTGTATGTAACATCTCAGACTTTAAACAGATTCTCACATCGGTAAAGCACAAGAGGGATGTTCGGTATATAAGTTAACAAGCCTTAAATCCTAATGACCCGTTTTAAAGCCATGTGGGTCTAGACCCAAAACAAACAATATTACTAGCGGCCTCAGTTATTACACCTAATGTTATTATTCTAGAATTTGTAACCCATAAAGTTGAAATCTTGGCTCCATATATGATGTTGATGAGAAGCCATTAACGTGGAGTTCCATGGATCTAGTCATGAATTGAAACATGCTTTACTAGTGGGCTAAGATTTGCTTTTGGCAATTTTCTTTCTCCAGATATATATTCGTTGGATAACTCCACAAGTCGAACCCTTGTCCATCGTTTTATTCAGCATACCGAGGGATTCATGAACAAATAATCATTATGAGAATGATTAGAGTTATTGTAATTGAATAAGGCCACAAATTAAGGTTTTAACCCTTTTAGAAGAAAAATTTTCAATCAAGAAATGACACTTTCAGATTTGAAAGATTGCACAAACTTCTATTTTGTAATAGTTTGGTTGGTTGTTTTTGCCCCACTAGTTCACAAATATAAGCAATTGATTTTATATGTGAGTTTTATATGTTGGGATATATACTATTAACCATAAGTTTGGTTTAGATAAAGTATTTATTATGGAATAATTATTTATTTAATTTTAATAAAATTTTAAATAGATCATATAATAGTATGTGTCCTTTACTTATATAGTAAATGATTTAGTGTATAGAGTTTAGCTTATCGTTGGTTCTTATAAGTATAAAGTTTGAGTTCACAATCTAATGATGGAATTGGACATACCATCATGGATGATTGTAGCACAAGATTAAACATAATTTATCTTGATAATGAGAATGGTTTAATTCCAACTTCTTGTGTTAGTACATTTTGTATGTATTGAACGGACCAAGTAGAAATAAGTATTTTATACTCACTTAATAAAATAAACTCTCTAGCTATTAAATGTACTTATACTCTTAATCTTGATATGAGTATTATTAGTTGTGTACATTATTATTGTTTTGATTCATTAAAATGCGAGATTCTTTCGTGGGTCAATATGCCTGGTAAATTGTATAATAATAATGTACATTGTTGTATGGCAAGTGAATTTTGTATCCGATACATGAAATAAGTTAAGCGAAAGTCTAAAGGAAATAATTAACAAATTAAATCTTCAGTAATTTAATTTAATTGATTAGTATTTATCTTAACATGTGGAGCTAAATAAGATTTAATGGATGAATTTCGAAATTGAATAAGGAGTGTAATTAAAAAAAATTAGTGGAATAATTCATAATTAATTACGGTAGATATTAATTTCGAAAATTAGAAATTAATTCCATAATTGGAGCCTTGTTAATTAAATTATGTGGTCCCTATTGTGCCTAATAATAGTAAATAAGGAAATTATTTTTCTGGTGGAAAAAAACCCTACATGTTTTGGAAAGGGTTTTAACCCTTAAAACTTGTGCTATAAATACATAAGGTTTTCCACCTAGAGGGGGTAGTACATGGTGGCCGAAATTTTCAGCCAAGTTCAATTTCCTAGAAATTTCGCCCACACAAAATTGCTATTTCCGGATATTATTTCGGTAATACAGTAGAAGACCGTAGAACGTTCGGAGATCGTGATCGCGCCGGTGATGGAAATTTCATCGAATTGCTGTGGAATTGGAGGTTCACGTGATAGAGGAGCTTTGTCTACGCTTCAAGAGGTAACCGTAAAATCTCGTTTATACTAGCTGTCTAAATTACATGTGATTTGATACTGGGATTGCTTCCGCTGCATATAATAATCCATCAATTGGAATCAAATCCCACTCACGTCTAATTAGATAACTAAGTTTTTCATGAAACAAGATTATCATGTGATTTGATACTGGGATTGCTTCCGCTGCATATAATAATCCATCAATTGATATCAAATCCCACTCACGTCTAATTAGATAACTAAGTTTTTCATGAAACAAGATTATCGTGTTTATGTGCATTTTTGAATTACATGTATATGTGGTTTTCTGAAAAACCACAGTGTTGAGAAAAACTCACTGAGTTAGCAGTGAATCGTGATGTTTTTCGGCGTTTTGAGGTCGTTTGGACTGTGTTTTGGACATTTTGCTATTTTCTAGAAATTATTTCTTAATAATTTTAATTCATTTTTAATTCAATGGTGGTGGGGGTGACTCCCCATGGTCTCAATAATTAAATACTAGTGATATAATAGGTTTACACATTGGCTATTAGTAACTAGACGTGTTGTATTAAATTCAATAACAGAGGTGTAGGATTTTATTGACCATGTCTTACAAGGTATAATTGATATTGTGTGATGATATAAGTATTTTGTAAGAAAGTGAAATCCTCTGTTTTATATCCCGGATGACTATTGATTGGAGTGTTTGGCTATTTGTGCATAAAAAAGTTCTCATATTTTAGTTTATGTTTTCATGCCCTATGTGATTACTAGTCTTGGATTTTCGATGAAAAATTTTGTTTTCTGATTGGAGGTTGTAATTAAGTTAAATATGACGTTATTTTGTATGACTTTTACATTATTGACATGGCTTTAAGTTGTGGCTCATAATATGCCATAAAATAATTTTATGAGCTACATGTATCTTCACTTGTAAATTGAGAATTTTGTGATTAATAAATAGTTACCACTAAAGTGGTTTTTTATTTGAACTCATGAAAAAATCTTAATAAATTTGTACGTGTGAAATTGTGTCTATTCATGGATTGACCATTATTATCAATAAGTAGGATCCACAAAATGATCTATTTATTTGAATACCATATGAAAATTATCCTCACATGTATTATTTACATATGTGATAGAGATGCTTCCGTATTATTTGATCCACTACAAAAAAAACAGCGTTTAGCGATGGAATTTAGCGACAAGTGATATTCCGTAGCTAAATAACGACGGATTAGCGACAAAATTGGTATTTTGTCGCCAAATAAGGCAGAAGATAATGTGTATCAAATATAGCGACGGATTCGCGACAAAAACTTAAAATTCCTCGCTAAAATTGGCGCTAAATATTAGCGCCTTTATTTTAGCTACAAAATTTGCGACGAATTCTGGGCGACAAAAATATTGAAACTTAGCGACGGATTTAACGTCCAATAATCCGTCGCAAAATTTATTTTAATTATCAAAGCATTCGAAAGTCATCTGCGACAAAATATTCCGTCGTTAATTTCCCAATATGATTTCATTAAATAGTATTAGCGACGGAATTTTGGTCCGTCGCTATTCCGTCGTTAAATTCCTGTCTAAATTAAATTGCCCTAGCTAACATACACCCTAATTTCTCCTTCTTCCTATTTCTGAACGAAGTCACAAACACAGAAGACCTTCCACCCTAATTTCTCCTTCTTCCTATTTCTTCTCTTCCTCTTGAACGAAGGCACAAACACAGACTTCAATACCTCCATTTTTTCAGTCGAAGGTCCGCAGTATAGGTTTTCAGTCGACGGTTTTCTATTTTTGCAATGGGGTTTTGTTCTCAAAGGTATGGGATTGCTTTCTTCTGATATTTGACAAATTAAGTGTCAAATCTTTGACAATTTCGTTAATTTTCTTGTGTTAAAAAGTGATTTTTTATACCTATCTGAAAAATAGAAGAAAACCTTTGAAATTGCAATTTTTTGTTGCGGATCTCTGAAATTCGAAGTCATGTGTTTGTAGATTTCTGAAACTCGAAGTCGTGCGTTGATTTTAGGGATTGCATGTCCTTGATAAGGATTTCTCCGATTATCTCTTTTGGTTTAAGGTAGTTTCATTATTAGCCATTTCTGATTTTTTTTCCCCTTTTTATTGGAGCTTCTAATCTGATTTATATAATTTCTTATCTATTGTCCGTGTAGCAGGAGGGATGATAATGTGAGGTTTCCCCCATCTCTTCGTTCTAATTCCAATTTCTGTTCCTGTCGATATCAGCCTTCGACATAGAGAACAGTTGAGCGGAAATTGAGTTCGACGTTCGAGTGTTTGTGTTTGCGATTCCTGTTCGAATTTGCTGCTGATTTCCTTGATTAATTTCTGAAATCGAAGGCTTTGTACTTGCATCATTCCAAGAATAATTAATCGATTTTTCTAGCATAAATCACGTTTGTTTCTTTCCTTTTCACTATCATTAGTAGTGTGATTGAAAATATGATCAGAGCCATGGTTAAGTAGTTTAGAGAGTATTTCAAAGCTGATATGCTGGAATTACTTAAGGAATAACTTAAATGAGTTTCAAAGGTTCACATTGGATTTGTTTCAGTATTTTTTTTGTGTGTGATCCTTAAGATGGAATCTGGTTGATTGTTAATATGAATGGTCTGAAATTTGACTTTTAGTTTTTGCTTATGCTTGAAACATAGGCTTGATACTCTGTTCTTGTTGTCTCTATCAGCTGGTTTGACATTCTGTTTGCAGTATTTCAATATATCTAAGCATGCTTAGTTAGTGAGATTGGAGTGATTAAGTTGTGACTCAGTTTCGGATTAACTGGCATGCGTTTCACATGTTGATGCTTCAGTCCGCTGGTCTATAATTTGCTAGTCTTTGCTGATCTGTGTATAAATCGTGCGCGCGCATATGTAGATCCATGGATAAGTAAAAGACCGATCAATTGTGTCTGTTCGCACTCATTCAATTCTCTTCTTGGTTTTCAAATTGCATTTTTGTTGATGCTAGAAGATGACAACCATTTTTTACCTTTTATTTGATAACCTTTTGTTCTTGCTTGAGTATATTCTAATGGGACGAATACAATTTCACCCCAAGTTATTGACAGTATAAATTATTGTAATAAGTTCGTTGCTCACTGAAAAAGAAATTTTCTTGAGTGAAAATAACATCACTAATGAGGTGAGAGGAATTATTAAAATGGACAGAATGCAAGTCTATATCCTATGTAGCAGTTCACCTCTTTCGAATGTGAGTACATTGTAGTTTTAAGACATTAGATGTCACTACCCAAAAATTTTAACAAAGATCGTAATGGCGCCTAACCTATTTGTTAGGCAAGGCAATACCCAATAATAATAATACAGAAACTAAATTAATCAAATTATTAACATATTGATGATAAGACATAAAAGCGAAAATAGTCTCAAAACCAACATATAGATAAATTGCATTTGAGTTGATATCTCTTGAGTCACATGTTGTAAAATATAATACCATGATACTTTCCAGAGTGACGTACTGTTTGCTAGTAATATAAGAATATCTTATTCAAAGATTTGCTAAGATTTGGGAGTTGTGGTTCTCTGTCTAGTTGATTTTGAGTTAGTTTCAAATTGTCACAACCTTAATCTTTATACCAGAGAATAGATAAATATCTTGTTAAAGCTGCACCTACTTTTATACCTCCTGCAGCTTTAACAAGCTTTAATAACTTCTTGTCTATTTTAATATTAAATAGGAACATGAACAATCTAGAGCGTAATTGGATGTACAAAAGGTTGGATGGCCGAGGGGGTATTAATTCGAGTTTCATAACTGGTGTGAACAAGTTTCTCCAGTTTGCTTGTTCTCAGCACAATCGTATGAGCGGTGACAATGTTAGATGTCCATGTAAAAGATGTCACAACATTAAATACATGGATGTTGAAGCTGTTAAATTGCACCTTTATCGGCATGGATTTGTTGAGAACTAATTTCTTTGGAAGTATCAAGGAGAAAAAGATATGACCGGTGAGATGTCTTCTAGTGGTGATTTGCATGGTGGCGCTCAACCTGAATCGGGATATGAGAATCCATATCGACAAATGGTTTTGGATGCAGCTGGACCCAATTTTGGCCATGGTTTAAGCTGGCAGTCTTATAATAATACTGAACCTGAGTCGTCTCATTCTTATGAACCTTCAATGGAGGCGGAGCCTAATCCTTCAATGGAGGAGGAGCCAAATCTTGAGTGACAAAGATTTTATGATTTGCTACAGGCCGCTGATGCAAAATTATACCCTGGTTCTTCCCTCTCTCAAGTCGTAGTGGTTTCCAGGATGCTAAGTATTAAAATGGAGAATACTTTATCACAAAGAGGTTATAACCAAATGATGCAATTGTTGAAAGAGGCTTTACCATAATATAACACAATGCTTGATAACTATTACGAGACCAAGAAGCTAGTGCATAGCTTGGGTTTGCCAGTTGAAAAGATTGATTGTTGTAATTCTAGATGTATGTTGTATTGGGGTGAAGATGAGGACCTCACATCTTGCAAGTTTTGTTGCCACCAGAGGTACAAACGTCGTGTCGGTTCTCGTAAGAGGAAATTAATCCCTTACAAAAAAATGTATTATTTTCCTTTGATTCCTAGATTGCGGAGATT
>MU692317.1:145127-226522 GCA_026770625.1 Nicotiana glauca
TAAGACTATAAAAATTATTATCTTTTAAGCAATTATGTACGTAAATTGGCTTGTTATATTTAACCAAGTCTTATAAATTTTTTGAAATAGGTTCGATGCAACCACATTGAGAACCAATTCTTGCGTAGTCTTGCTCATGGACCATTAATAAGTGCAAAATGTTATCCGGTGTATTTTGTTAATGGATACAAATTTCACGGTAGTGCAAGATCAACAATTAATAGTGGAGTTTGTATCTTGGATCCAAATGTTGGTGATTATTATGGACGGATACAAGAGATTATACAATTGGAATACCGCGAAGAACCTTTAAAGCAAACTGTGTTATTCAAGTGTGAATGGTTTGATTCAACTGTGAATGTTTGTGTCAAAGAGCATAACCAATACAAACTAGTCGATGTGAACCATCACCGTCGTTTTAACAAGTACGAGCATTTTTATTCTTGCGATGCAAGCAACTCAAGTGTGTTATGTTCCTTATCCTAGCACAAAAAAGGAAAAGGATGATTGGGTAGCTGTTTTGAAAGTTAAACCTCGGGATGTTATTGAACTTCCTGATGAGGCAATAACATCAACTGCAGAACCGACTCTTCCATTCCAAGTTGAAGAAGTTGAAGTCCATTTGATAGATATGAATTTCACCACTGATGAGAATATAATCTTACATGATCCAAATGGGGATGTAATTGAAATGGTTGAACCCATTAATGATGGACTATTGATAGAGAATCAAGAGTTTGAAGAAGAATCTTCAGAAGACGAGTATGAAACTGAGGATGAAAATGAGGAGGATGATGAGGAAGAGTTTGAAGAAGAAACAGATGATGACTAGTGTGTTGATAATGCACTACTATATTATTATTGAATTTTGGTTTTCTAGTAATATGTGTGGTATGTTATAAGTCATGTATCTATTTTGTAGTATAATCTACAGAGAATCGAATCGAATACCACGTTTGTAGCATGTATTTTTATGCTTTGTGTTGCTTCAATATTGGATTCTTTTACTGAGTTTACCTTGTAATCATATGATCTCTTAGCTTCCAACTCCCTTTCAGATTTAGCTTTCTTCTTTGCTTCAATACGCTGCTGCACTTTCTTCAGCTGAAACAACATATTCCACGGCACTCATTCCAGTACCAGCAACATATTCCACAACACTAAGGTGACATCTTTTGCTTCTATTGCTTTCTGTAGTGTATAATATTTTGCCTGTAACCTGTTGTTATAATATTAGTTGCTGTCTGTAGTGTATAATCTTTTGCCTGTTGCATGTATTTGGTCCAGTGAGTTCTTTTCTCTGTGATGTTTGGAACCTATTAATGTGTTCCTTTCTCTGTGATGTTTGGAACCTATTATTTTCATCGCTTATTCATATTACAGATACGCGAGGGAAAAATAGCTCTATAGTAGCTCTATACTTGTAGTAAGTAGAAATTTCCTCTGGTGGATAGTAGTTGCAATTCTGCTGAGAAAGTGATTTGGATGATTCAGCTTTTATTGATTTAAAATTGGATTTATCATCAGAGTCTAAATCAGATTTTTTCCCCCTCTTTTTTGATTATCTTGATTATGAGATTATGAGATTGATCCACTACAGGCCAAGAAAAGGAGCAATTGGAAATATGCCTCGAGGTAGAGGTCGGGGTAGCGCAGGCCGTGTAGGTAAATCTTCAGTTAGGGGTAATTTTTCTACTCGTGAAAATATGCCTACTGTTCCCATTCCCACAATCAATCCTCAACAAGGTGGAACGAGTTCCTCAGGTGGACCGGATCACATCAATCAAGTTCAAACATTAGGTCCTAGTAGTACGCCACCTATTCAAACATCAGGCCATGGTAGTGCCCCAACTATTAATTTGGAACCATCTCCAAATACCCCTAATCAGAGCAACACAATAGGTGAGGGTACATCTTCTCAAAGCAACATAATAGGCGAAACTGAGTGTAGCAGTACCCGCCGACCGCGGACGCTTGTTACTCTTTCTCCTGCAGGGTTAGTCCATACTTGTACTATTACTTTTGGTATATTGTTATTGATACATGGTATTCCTTTAAATAATGTCTTCTAATTTGTTCAGGTTAGAGCCTTCATATGAATGCTCTGAGTTTATAACTAAGTCTTTCAAGAATGAACTTGATCCTAATGGATTCAACTGGAAAAATGTCTCAAATGAGTTAAAACAATTTTATTTTGGAGAATTCAAGGTATAATCCATCACAATTAGATTTTAAAGTATATTAACTTTTATATATAGTTTATTAATGTTATTACTTTATAAAATTATTTCAGAAGGCTTTCTATTGGGATTCTTCAATTGATAGTGCGGTGCATATCCAATGGGAGCATAGGGCAGCCAGAAGATACAGTGACTTTATGAGCAAACTAAAAGCAAATATGGTGCAACCGGACACTATTCCAAATAATGTGTGGGAAAGTTGGTCGAGACTTTGGAAGGATCCTAAGTGTGTCGAAAGGTCAGAAATAAATGCAAAAAATCGTTGTGGTGGGAGCGAAATTGCCACTGGGACTCATACAGGTGGCTCTATCAGTGTTGGGGAGCATCGCAAGAGACTTGTAAGTGTATTTATAATTTTTTCCTGGATTTGTATTGTGTGCATGTTCACTTGTGCGTATGATATCATGAATGCTTTCCTAAAAGTGCCTATGCACGCTCCTGGTTACATGAAAATTAATTGCTGATTACAGTGTTTTGTTATTTGCTCTGGTCAAGTGTGTAAACCTGCGAATCGGTTCTCGACTGGTTTATATTGATTTATCTCTTGTCAAAGAAATGGTTAACAGTAATGGCGAGCAACCATTGTCTGCAATTACACTTAGTGGTTTTGCTAGTAAGCCACTTGAGGATATTGTGTTTGTAGATGGATCCGTTGCCTGGTTTATATTGTGTATGCAATTACAGTAATGGCGAGCAAGCCATTGTCTGGTTTATATTAGTGTTTTGGATGGATATTGTGCCATCTTTGCCACTTGAGGTAATTGCTATATTGCGTTTGTAGATGGATCCGTTGTTGTCTTTACACTTAGAAGATAGAAAAATAATGTTTTCTTTACTGCAGTGCTTGAAAGCATGACTCTCAACTTAAACTAATTCAATGACGAATTGGACAATGTTTTCGGATGAGTCGCAAATTAATAGAACTATCCAATTTACACATCCTGCAATGTACAACAATGCCAGGATAAAATTTTGATTCTAAATTAGTTGTGCATTGGAAAATAATGGGCAGAATCTTAAAGCACAAAGCTTACAGGCAGTGGAAGGAATAGTAAGCCACTTGAGGATATAGTTAGCTACTAGACTCATCTTTTTAGCTACTTGCTCTTGCTCTGATTTTAGCTACTGATTTTACCCCTAGATCAGTTAGTTGAAATCAGCTGGTTGGCTACTGATTTTAGCTACTGACAATAAGCTAGTTGGACAATGCTTTCGGATGAGTCGCGAATTAATAGCTAGTTTATATTGATTTTAACTAGGAGACTCATCTTTACAATGCTTTCCTCTAGCTGGTTTATATTGATGAGACCAAATAAGCTGATTTTAGCTATTAACATAAGCTGGTTTATATTGATTTATCTCTTGTCAAAGAAATGGTTAACAGTAATGGCGAGCAACCATTGTATAGGCCATGGCAGTCACCCCCTGAGGTGCAAATTATATAGCTCAGGTCTAAAGTAATACAGATGTATGTTTTTGGATGAAAAAACAATCTTCGGCATAATGAGTTCCCTCTGCTTCTTGCATAACTGCCCTGCTTCTTGTATAACTGCCTAGCTTAAAGTAAAGGTTCTTTTTGTTCCCATTTCCAAGTTTTTTTTAGGTAATGCATTGAGGTTATAGTTTACTGCATTTTGGAGTTGTAGAACTGACCCATATGAATTTTAAATGCCTTTTGTAACTGAAGCATATCTATTCAGAGGTCAAAATGCATCTCCTTGAACGTAACATTTAGAGAACATTAGAAAGCATGTTTATTTTTATTTTGAAGAACCTATGCCATGCACCTGTCTTTCCATGGTTGTGATTTTTTTTATGATCAGTTAGTTGAAATCAGCTGGTTGGCTACTGATTTTAGCTACTGATTTTAGCTACTGATTTTTGCTCCGATTTTAGCTACATTTCTATGTTTCTCTATCTTCTTAATTGAATAATTTTTGTATAGGCTGTTAAAAAGAGTCAAGATCCAACGCCAAATGAGTTGCATTTGCACGTCCATACACATGGTAATGATAGAAAATCTTTTGTTTTTGAGAAATCCCGAATCATACATGTAAGATAACTTTTTTATTGACTTTACTTTCATATATGCTTTTCATTTTGTAAATTGAATATTCTTATTAATTATTCTACAGGAAAAATATCAGGAGATATTACAACAACAAATGCAAACTCAATCTGATATTAATCAGTGTAACGCATATTATCAAGCCGCGGGAGGAGAAAAGAAAAGAAGAGTATATGGTCTTGGATCGCAAGCAAAATGCTACTACGGGCCAAATCTTCATGGCTCTCTTTTATCTGATGCTACATCGTCAACAACAACTCCAAATTCTCAATCAACACCGACGGGGAATCTGGATGAGTTAGTGATGCGATTGATTCCTGCACTGACAGATCATATAGTTCCTGTAATCGTTGAGCGGGTACGCGAATTAGTTTCCTTACCCACGTATCAGCCAAATACTGATATGGCACATACAGTTCCAATATCTTCTACTGCTGCTAACATTGATGGGGTTCATGCATTGGGTTCTGATGATGACCGTAACTCTCCAGCCTAACGTAGTTAGCTTACTTTGTTTGGACATTATTGTTGGTCCTTGTGGACTTTTTGTACTTAATGAAATTGTTATATGCATTATGCTATATATTTTGGACCTTGTTGAATTTATATTAATATCAGTGACTTTTTATTAAGTGTATTTAATAGTTTATGTAATATGTTTGAACAGGGTACGTTTAAAATAATAAATAAAAAAAATTTAAAAAATGAGCAATATAGAAAAAAATCAGCGACGGATACGTTCTGTAGCTAAAATTATCGCATAAAATTAAATTTTGCGACGAATTGGCGACAAAAGATTTTTGTTGCAAAAAACAGGGACAATTAGCTATAACACGGCTAGCGACGGACAATTTCATCGCTATAAGAACAAACGACAAATTTTATTATGTATTGAAGCGACGAAAAGCTTCAAAATAGCGACAGAAACAAGCTCAATAGCGACGGAAATTTCCCTCGCTAAACTTTGCTACAAATATATGCCGTCGCTATTCCATCGCACTAGCAACGAGGATTTTAGGGACAAACTTGAATCTGTCGCTATTCCGTCGCTAAATGACTATAGCGACGGAAAACCTTTATTTAGCGACGGCCGCAACGCTATTTTTTTAGTAGTGATCCAAGGTCTACCTATTCATATGTATCATATTTGTTTGCTCATCTCCTGGTTATTTCTCCTAAGCCTTTGGGCACTCCTATTCATGTGTCCACTCCTGTGGGCGATTCTGGGGTTGTAGATCAGATCTACCGGTCCTGTGTGGTCACATTATGTAGTTTCGAGACTAGATCAGATCTCATATTGCTTGATATGATCGACTTTGAGGTCATCCTGGGCATGGATTGGTTATACCCATACCACGTTGTCCTTGATTGCCATGCCAAGTACATTAGCAATGCCAGGATTGCCAAGGTTGGAGTGGAAAGGTTCCACAGTTGATACATCTAGTCTGGTTATCTCATTCCTAAAGGCTCGGCATATGATCGAGAAGGGGTGTTTGGCTTATCTAGCTTATGTTTGGGACACCACCATATTCCGACAATTGATACAGTTCCAGTGGTCCAGGAGTTCGCCGATGTGTTTCCTTCTAACCTTCCTGGCATGCCACCGGATCACGATATTGATTTCGGTATTGATTTGGCTTCAGGTACCCAGGCTATATCTATTCCACTATACCGTATGGCTCCGAAAGAGTTGAAGGAGTATCTTCAGTAGTTTTTAGCAAAGGCGTTTGTTAGACCAAGTGTGTCACCTTGGGGTGCACTAGTGTTGTTTGTAAAGAAGAAGGATGGGACCATGCAAATGTGCAATAATTATCGCCAGCTGAACAAGGCTACCATCAAGAACAAGTATTCGTTGCCGCACATTGATGATTTGTTCGACCAGTTGTAGGGTTCTAGGTTGTTCTCTAAGATCGACTTGAGATCAGGGTATCACCAGTTGAGGATTCGGGACTCAGATGTTCTGAAGACTGCTTTCCGTACTAGATATGGTCATTATGAGTTTCTAGTGATGTCTTTTGGATTGACTAATGCCCCAACATCGTTTATGGACTTGATGAACAGAGTGTTCAGACCTTATATTGATTCCCTTGTCATCGTCTTCATTGATGACATCTTGATATACTCGCGTAGCCTGGGGGAGCACGAGCAACATTTGAGAGTAGTGCTTCAGACCTTGCGAGAGCAGAAACTATATGCTAAGTTCTCCTAGTGTGAGTTTTGGCTAGATTCAGTGGCATTCTTGGGGCATATTGTGTCAGAAGAGGGTATTAAGGTAGATCCCAAGAAGATTCAGGCAGTTCAGAGTTGGCCACGTCCCACTTCAGTGACAAAGATCAGGAGTTTCCTGGGGTTAGCAGGTTACTACCGGCAATTCGTGTAGGGCTTTTCATCTGTTTCATCAGCTCTGACTAGATTGACCCAGAAGCGTGCTCCTTTCCGCTGGTCCGATGATTGTGAGACGAGCTTTCAGAAGCTCAAGACGGCTTTGACTACATCACCAGTTCTTGTGTTGGCTTCCGATTCAGGGATGTATACGGTATATTGCGATGCTTCACACGTCTGCTTGGGTTGTGTATTGATGCAGGATATGTGAGTTATTGCATATGCTTCGCGTCATATGAAGATTCATGAGAAGAATTATCATGTGCATGATCTATAGTTGGCGGCGATTGTTCATGCTCTTAAGATATGGAGGCGTTATCTCTATGGGGTGTCATGTGAGGTTTACACTAACCATCGCAGCTTACAGCACTTGTTCAAGAAGAGGGATCTCAACTTGAGGCAGCGTAGATGGCTTGAGCTACTGAAGTACTATGACATCACCATTCTTTATCATCCGAGCAAGGTGAATGTGTTTGCGGATGCCTTAAGTGGGAAAGCAGAGAGTATGGGTAGCTTGGCATTCATTCCAGCAGAGGAGAGACCACTAGCCTTGGACATTCAATCCTTTGCTAACAGACTCGTGATGTTGGATATTTCCTAGCCCAGTCGAGTCTTGAGTGTGTTGTTGCTAAGTATTCATTATTAGGGCAGATCAAGGCCCGTCGATTCGATGATTCACATTTGGCAGTTCTTAGGGAGATGGTGCTACAGGGTAGTGCCAAGGCGGTTTCTATTGGCGAGGATGGTATTTTGCGACTCCAGGGATGCCTATGTGTTCCTAATGTCGATGGATTGAGGGAGAGGATTCTAGAGGAGGCATATAGTTTGCGGTATTCTATTCATCCAGGTGCTACGAAGATGTATCGTGACATGAGACAGCATTATTGGTGGCAATGGATGAAGAAAGACATAGCTGAGTATGTGGCTAGGTGTTTAAATTGCCAGCGGGTTAAGTATGAACACCAGAGGCCATGTGGCCTACTTCAGCAGATGCCTACCCATGAGTGGAAGTGGGAACGCATCACTATGGACTTCAAAGTTGGATTTCCCCAGACGTTGTGGAAGTTTGATGGAGTGTGGGTCATTGTTGACAGGTTGACCAAGTCGGCACATTTTATTCCTATTGTCACTACTTACAATTCAAAGAGATTGGCTCAGATTTACATTCAGGAGATAGTCCGATTGCACGGTGTGCCTGTTTCCATCGTATTAGATAGAGGCCCTCAGTTCACTTCTCATTTCTGGAGAGTCATTCAAAGTGAGTTGGGGACCCGCATGGAGCTCAATACAGCATTTCATCTTTAGACCGACGGACAGTCGGAACGGACAATTCAACACATTTTGGAGGACATGCTTAGGGCATGTGTGATTGACTTTGGAGCATAGTGAGATCAGTTCTTGATTTTGGCCTAATTTTCTTACAATAATAGTTATTAGTCCAGCATTGAGATGGCCCCATTTGAGGCTTTACACGGTCATCGATGTCGTTCTCCTATTGGGTGGTTCGATCCTGGTGAGGCCAAGTTATACGGTACAGACTTGGTGAAAAATGCTTTGGAAAGGTGAAGTTGATTCAGGAAAGACTACTCACAGTATAGTCCAGACAGAAGAGTTACGCGGACCAAAAGGCGTGTGGCCTATCATTCATAATCGGCGAGAAGGTCCTCTTGAAAGTCTCGCCGATGAAGGGTGTCATGAGATTCGGGAAGAAGGGCGAGTTGAGCCCAAGGTTTATTTGCCCATTTGAGGTGTTGAAGCAAGTTGGGGAGGTTGTATATGAGTTTTCTTTACATCCTAGCTTATCGGGAGTCCATCCAGTTTTCCATGTGTCTATGTTTCAGAGGTATCACGTTGACTAGTCACATGTGTTAGACTTCAGCACTATTCAGCTAGACGAGAGATTGGGCTACGAGGAGGAGCCAGCCGCCATTATTGATAGGCAGGAGCACCAGTTGAGATCCAAGAGGGTTTATACAATAAAGGTCCAGTGGAGGGGCCAAAGTTGATGAGGCGATATGAGAGTCCGAGGAGGACATGTAGAGCAGATATCCACGCTTATTCGACACTTCAGATATGAATCTAAACCCGTTCGAGGATGAATGTTTGTTTAAGAGGTGGAGAATGTAACGACCCGACTGGTCGTTTTACTTTTTAGAACCTCATTCCCCTAAATAAGACTTCCCGTACTTGCGTTTACATATTGATGACTTGCGGGAATGGTTGGTTCGGGATCTGGAAGAGTTTGGATTGAAATCGAAACACTTGGTTCCTTAAGGTTGGCTTAAAAGTCCAAGTTTGACTTTGGTCAATGTTTTGAGTAAACGACCTAGGAATCCGAATTTGAGGATTCCAACAGGTTCGTATGATGATTTCAAACTTGGGCATACTTTCGGATCGGGTTTTGGATGACCCGGGAGCGTTTTGGTTCCTAATAGTGAAAGTTGATTCCTTAAGGATTTTTAAATTCTTAAATATTTGGTTTGGGGCAGGTTTTTGTTTTATCTAGGTCCGAACAGAGTTCCCAGTCCGGGAATAGTTCCGTATTTCCATTTAAGAATTACACACAAATTTTGGTGTCAATCCGAGTGGTATAAGTATATTTCGTGCGTTGGAAGTAATTTGAAGAACTTGAAGTTCATAAGTTTGATTCAATTGGTTTTAGGGGGATGATTCCTAGATTTAGCATTGTTTTGGGCGTTTCGAGGGTTTGAGCGAGTCCGTTTTATGATTTTAAACTTGTCGGTATGTTCGGGCGAGGCTCGGGGGCCCCGAGCATCAATCGAACGAGGCTCGAGTAAAGTTGGAAAAATTGTAAAGGAGCTGAAGCTAAAGCTATCTGTCATAACCGCACATATTGTTGGTCAGCCGCAGGTGCGGTCAACCCATCGGAGAAGCGGCCACGGGGGAGGAACCTAGGAACTGCAAATGCGGATCCTTCTCCATAGAAGCGACTATGCAGGAGCGACCCAAATATCGTAGAAGCGGTCCCAGCCCGCCTGGCCCAATTCCGCAGATGCAGACCCCTTCTCACAGAAGCGACACCGCAGATGCGGTCCCCTAACCGTAGGTGTGGAAATCACTGAAGGCATTGCCTTCATTTAATACGGGAATGTGTCATTTTTGACACATTTCCACCACTGTTTGGGCGATTTGGGAGCTTCCAAAGAGAGATATTCCACCTAGCATCTTGAGGTAAGTTCATCCTACTTATCTTGAGTTTAATACTTGAGTCTTGGGTAGATAACCACATAAAGATTAGGGAAATCATGGAGTTAGAGCAAAACCTAGAATTTTGATAAAAATTAGATTTAACCACGAAATTTATTATGAAATGAAGTAGAAATCATATATTTTTATTCCTTCGGTTATAAAGAATAACTTTCTTTGAAAAATTTCGGAATCCGGGCATGTGGGCCCGGGGTCGGAATTTAGGAAACTTGTATTTAGGGTTGAGAAATTACTTTAGTAGTTAAAATGCGAACTCTTGAGCTTGTATTGACTAGTTCCTACCTCGTTTGATTAGTTTCGGATCGTTCGGCTCCAAATTGTGGGTTTGAGCATGTTCTTTATATTGGGAGTACTCTAACCTTGTAAGAGGAAATTGTCCCCATAGGTGAGGTAATTAATCATGTATTGCTAATTGTGGGGGGTTGTGTATGCACGAGGTGACGAGAGTGAGTGCGTAGCTACTATTATATTAATTGTCCGGGTAGTTTAGGACTCGTATTATGCTATATTTGCCAATGTCTATATCCTTTCAGGTTAATGAGATCACATAGGACATGTTAATGGTTGGAAATAAATATACAAGAACATATGCACTCACTTGATAACTTGTATGAATTTCTTTGACTATGAATGTGCCTTATGTACCTTCTTGATGATAATTGATATATATGGACCGGGTCAATCGCCTCGGTAGAAATAGATGCATATATGGTTCGCTTGTTTGACCCTTTGGCAGTGCACATTTCCTTTTATGTTGGACCGGGCCGTACGACCTCAGAATAGTGTGCGCATGACATCTATGTGAAATCTTATTTTTGACTTACTCTGAGAAATACCTTGAACTGAAATTATATAAGACATGACTGAAATTGATATACATTGATCTCTGTAAACTCTGAACTTATTATTATGCCTATGTTATCCATGCTTACTGAAATCTTAAATCATTATTGGTATTGACCATAGTAAGTGTCATGTTGACCTCTCGTCACTACTTCTTCGAGGTTAGATTGGATACTTACTGGGTACATGTTTATGCAATCATACAACCCTTTTGTACTTAATTGTACAAGATCTAAGGCAGGTAAATCTGGCTATCGGTTTGGTGCGCAATCTTGATAGAGTCCCAAGATCCCATGGTGATCTGCTCCTTGCCTATGCCGTTCAGCAGCGTGATGGAGTCTCTCTGTACTTTTGGCTGTCTATTCTAGTTCAGACAGTAGGATATATTTATTCTTTTGTGTATTCTACTAGATGTCTATACACTTGTGACACCAGGTCTTGGCACACACCTTAGTAGACTATTGTTTTGGTTGTATAATTATTATTGTACGTTGCTAATTATCACATATTTCTAAATTCAAATTAAGAAATTATTGTAACTGTTTTAGTAAAGTAAAATAAGAATTCACTAATATTTTTGCGTTGGCTTGCCTGACAACAGTGTTGGACGCCATCACGACATGAAGTGAAATTGGGTCGTGACAACTATGCACATTGAGAGAAAAAGCCATCAGGAATTCTCCTTCAATGTCCCTAACAATATGCCAGCATTTCCATTTTCTCTGATGAAGCTTCCATCTGTATTGAGTTTGATCATCCCCGCCATAGGTTATTCCAAATGACTTGCTTGATATTTACCGGGAATTGAAATCTTTCAATCATATTGCAAATGTTAGGCCATGTACCTGTTAAGTTATAACTAGGATATGTGATTTGAAGGGTTGCTTGAATGTGCCAGACGGTTTGAAATTCCATCCTGCTTTTGTAGAATTATTTTTGCTCGCCATACTTACATGTCATCTAGCTTTTCCAAAGTTCCCAGCAGATGACCACTGGAGCTATATGTAATAGAAGCCTGTGTATACAATTTTTTGGATTAATGTCCCACTATTCCTTAATAACTCTGTTGATCGGCCACTGGTGGTGAGTGATTCCTAAAGGAGCACCAACGTATTTCCAAATATGCCTAGTTGTTTCTCCCTCCACGAAGGTGTGATAGATAGATTCATTGTTAGGCATGTTACAACAACAACATCTGGATGTTATTTGGTTGTCAAATCTAGCAAGTACTTCATCAAAGGAGAGTTTACCTAAACACAATCTCCAAGTAAGAAATGAGAATTTAAAAGGAATAGAGTTATGCCATAGCTTACTGAAGAACATATTTGTAGGTCTCTGTTTGCGGATAATATGCCACACATATTTATTCGAGTATTGGCCATTTTCAGTACTATTCCATAATGCATCATCTGTATCAGTTGGTTGGCCAATGTTTATATTGCTAATGACTTCCACCATTTAATTTGTGAGGGTGTTGCGCAACTTGTTCATTTCCCAGCCACCATTGCTGATAAACTGAATAACATTGGTTTTATTACCAATGGTGGTAATGATATTATTATTTCCATAATCCAAATGACCTGTCATTGTCCAATTGTCCCACCAGAAGTTGCAGTCACTAGAGTTAATAAGCCATATAATATTGCCTCCTGCTTTGTCTCTAACTCATAGCAAGTGTTTCAAAGCTTGTGAGTTGCCCAAGATCCATTTCTTTTTAACAGGATGACTCCTTAGGAAATATTTAGCTATGAGAAAATAAGCCCATAATGAAGGTTTTATTCTAAATCTCCACCATCTCTTGATAGTTAAAGTGGCAGAGGTCTCTTCAGGACTTTTTATTCCAATGCCACCTTCCTCTTTAGGAAAGCATAAGTTTTTCCAGGAGCTCCAATGATAATTATTTTTCCGCCAATTGTTCCCCAAAGGAACCTAGCCATATGTTTTCTAATAAGGTTCAAAGTACCTTTGGGAGGGTTTAGAGCAGTAAGCATGTAAGTGGCCAAGACTGTAAAACACTCTTGATGAGAACCACGCTGTCCCTACAGGTTAACATTTTACCTTGCCATCTATTCAGCCTCTCTACAATTTTGGTAACCATGTTATCGAAGAAACATATCTTTTTCCTTACAACATATATTAGACAACCAAGATAAGTTAAAAGGAAGCTCTTGTCTATAAAGCCTGTGCAACCTCTCAACCCGTTGATTCTATAAGCACTAGCTTTAGGGCTAGTGAGGAAAAAGCTTTTATCCTCGTTGACAAGCTGACCCGATGCATTTTCATACTTTTTGATCTCTTTCATCACCATTTTTGACAGTTTTTGAATTACTACCACAGAATATAACAATGTCGTCAGCATAAGCTAGATGATTTATTTGAGGCCCTCTTTTGATCATAGAGAAGCTAGTAAAGTTCTCCTTATGAATGAGATTATTCAAATATCTAGCTAATATTTCAGCAGCAAGAATAAAGAGAGAAGGGGATAAAGGATCCCCTTTCTTTAGTCCGTATGAAGAAGTAAAGAAGCCATGTCTAGTACCATTAATAATAATCGAGTACCAAACATTCGAGACCATTCTCCAAATCATATCAGAACATTCTTTACAGAACCCAAATTTATTAAGGACAACTATAAGAATGCCCCATGAATGCCTATCATAGGCTTTAGCCATGTCAAGTTTCATAACAATATTTCATCCCTTGTTTGGTTTTGAGATATCATGAATGATCTTTTGAGCTAGCATCACATATTCTGCGATTAGTCTCCCAAAGACAAAAACACTTTGGTTTTCAGAGATTAGCTTGGATAGAAAAGGATTCAACCTTCTGGATAGAAGTGTAGAGACGATCTTACTAGTGTAATTGTACAGACTAATAGGTATGAGTTCTTCAAATTTGGAAGGAGAATCTACCTTGGGGATGAGAGAAATGTAGGTGTGTGAGTAAAGTTTAGTGAGGTTCTTCCTTTTAAAGAAATCCATGACCAATTCAATGATGTCTTGCTTGATGATATCCCATGTAGATTGAAAAAACATTCCATTAAAACCATCAGGTCCAGCTGAGCTATCAATGCTCATACTGAAAACAATGCCTTTGATTTTGAAGGCATGATAATCAACCACTCATTGTCTTCCTCTCTAATAAGGTTAGGGATGCAATTCAGGATATAAGTGCTCACACTAGGCTGCTGGTTGAGATTGAAAAAACTTTTAAAGTGCTTGACAGTAGCCTTAGCAATTTTAACATCACCTTATATCCACCTATCTTTGTGATTCTTCATTTTGTGAAGTTGAAGTCTTCTTCTCCTGTCTCTCAGAATACTATGAAAATAGCTAGTGTTGCAGTCATCATCCTTGAACCAATTTATCCTATATTTCTGTTTCATCAAGGATTCTTGCATTACCAGCCATCTAGTATATTCAGCATAACCTCTGTTTAGCTCTTCTCTTCCTTTCTCATTTTATTTTGCATATCAATTTCTTCTAGGATTTGCACCTTAGCTTCCTAGGAACATACTTGTTCATGAATGCCCCATTGTTTTCCCTTGACCATTGATTGAGATGCTTACTAAGAAGTTTTAGCTTACTTTGGAGCCTCCACATAGCATTAACTTCAATATTGGTGTTCCATATCTCCTGAATCATATCTAGAAATCCAGGTTGAGTGGTCCAGAAGTTGAGGAATCTAAAGTATTTGAAGTGATGTTATTGGTCATTATGACATTTTACTAGAAGGGGTCAATGATCAGAACCATTCCTTACCAAATGTTTCACACAGTTATTTTTGAAGTGTTGAGCCCATTGATCATTGATCATAATCCTGTCCATTCTCTTCCAAATTCTTTTGCTAGGTCTTCTATTGTTGCACCAAGTGTATCTTGGACCAGTGAAACCAATGTCCATAAAGCCAAAAGATTCCATAGTGCTAATAAAATCCATACTTCTATATGCTCTATCAAGATTACCTCCTAGTTTTTCAGCCGGATCCATGATAATGTTGAAGTCACCACCAATACACTAAGGGACATCGATAGTATTGTTCATGTTATGAATATTATCCCACAGATCTCTTCTTTCACTAGTAGTACATTTAGCATATACTGCTATAATGAAGGTTCTTGACTAGATTGCATTATCTTTCATATTGAGAGTAATTTGTTGTTCAGTATTTTCCAACACCTCAGTGTGATCCAGGTAGTTCTAGAAGCACCAGATCTTACCATTGACATTATCCTGATAGTGTTGAAATCCTAAGAACCTTTTGTATCCATTTATCTTACTCATATCAACAAAAGTTTCAAAGATACCCACAAAAACCACTTTGTTGATGTTGATAAGAATTTTAAGTCTGTGAATAGCCTTCTTGGATCTCACCCCTCTTATATTCTAGAAGTTTGTACTAATAAATAGATTGAGGGGGACGTTTGTTGTTTGTTTCCTCTTACTTTACCAGAAAGGGATGAGTTGTTTTTGGTTTATTTCCTGCTTTTTTGTTTCTATTTCTTCCTCCGGCCAGAGGTGATTCACGAGAGTCATTCTTTTCTATGGAATTTTTAGGAATCTCTATGAGGTCTTTTTGTTTACTATTCTTCCTGTCATTCTTTCCCTTTCTGCTTCTTCCCCTAGAATAGGAAAATCCATCTTCATTTTGATTTTGAGAAGTAACCTCCTCTCCATCATTCATAGTTTTGGATTCTATAGTTGCTTCTTCTTCCATATGGTTGATTTATCCTTGGTTACAAAATTCAGGAAGTTGGCTTTGATTTGTCGTATGATCCTAGTTAAGATCAACACAAACATTAATGGGTTTTGGGTTTTTGATCTCTAAGGGTAAGCTAGTTGACTAGACATCCTCAGTTGTAGCCTCTGTGATTGCAATATTCTCTTTATTGTCTCCCTTGTATTTTTGTTGGTCACTGCTTTTTTTATCACTGCTCTTTACCTCCTTCCCTATACTTTTTACTCTGATTTCCCCAATATCATGAAGTTTATTAGTAGTCTTAGTGGGTTCCCCCTCTTCTACTCATTCTTGATTTAGAACAATCTCTTGGTGATTACCTTCGGTTATCGAGGCTGCTACTTGCAGTGGAACTGATAGGCTATTGACATGATTGTGCTTCTTAGTGATGTTATCTGTGATAGCAAGTTTGAATTTGACACTGCTCTTCTTTTTTGGCATTTCTTTTTCATTCTTATTCTTTTTCTTCTTCCTTTTTATTTCAACATCAAACTTTTATTTTAGTATAGGGCTGTCTGTTCTATGTTTTAGCTCTTTCTCCTCAATATTTTGTGTTTTTGTCTTCAGAGTCTATTCACCCTCTGTTGGTTTATGATTCTTCGTAGTGCTAATAAAATCCAAACTTCTATATGCTCAATGAGGATTACCTCCTAGTTTTTTCGACCGGATCCATGATAATGTTGAAGTCACCACCAATACACCAAGGGACATCACTAGTGTTGTTCATATTATGAATATTATCCCATAGATCTCTTCTTTCACTAGTAGTACATTTGGCATATACTGTTATAATGAAGGTTCTTGAATCTGCAACATCATATTAAGAGTAATTTGTTGTTCACTATTTGCCAATACCTCACTGTCATCCAGATAGTTCCAGAAGTACCAGATCTTACCATTGACATTAGCCTGATAGTGTTGAAATTCTAAGAATCTTTTGTATCCATTTATCTTACTCATATCAACAAAACGTTCAAACATAGCCACAAAAACCACTTTGTTGATGTTGATCAGAAGTTTAAGTCTGTGAATAGCCTTCTTGGATCTCACCCCTCTTATATTCCAGACGATTGTACTAATCATTGGGTTGAGGGGGAGATTTGTTTTTTGTTTCCTCTTCTTTACCAGAAAGGGATGTGTTATTTTTGGTTTACTTTCCTACTTTTTTGTTTCTATTTCTTTCTCTGGCCAGAGGTGATTCACCAGAGTCATTCTTTTCTATGGAATTTTCAGCAATCTCTGTGAGGTCTTTTTGTTTACTATTCTTCCTGTCATTCTTTCCATTTTTTCTTCTTCCTCTAGAATAGAAAAATCCATCTTCATTCTGATTTTGAGAAGTAACCTCCTCTACATCAGTCATAGTTTTGGATTCCATAGTTGTTTCTTCTTCCACATGGTTGATTTATCCTTGGTTACAACATTCAAGAAGTTGGATTTGATTTTTCATGTCATCCCAGTTAAGATCAACACAAACATTAATGGTTTTTGGGTTTTTGATCTCCGAGGGTAAGCTAGTTGACTAGACATCCTCAGTTGTAGCTTCTGTGATTGCAATATTCTCTTGATTGTCTCCCTTGTAATTTTATTGGTCATTGCTTTTTTTTTATTACTACTTTTTACCTCCTTCCCTGTACTCTTTAATCTAACTTCCCCAGTATCATGAAGTTGATTAGTAGTCATAGTGGGTTCCCCCTTTGCTACTCCTTCTTGATTTAGAACAATCTCTTGGTGATTACTTTCAGTCATCGAGGTTGCTACTTATAGTGGGACTGATAGGCTATTGACATGATTGTGCTTCTTAGTGATGTTATCTCTGATAGCAGGTTTGAATTTGACAATACTCTTCTTTTTTGGAATTTCCTTTGCATTCTTATTCTTTTTCTTCTTCCTTTTTATTTTAACATCAATCTCTTATTGTAGTATAGGGCAATCAGTTTTATGTTTTACCTCTTCCTCTTCAATATTTTGTGTTTTTGTCTTCAGAGTCTATTCACCCTCTGCTGGTTTATAATTCTTCGTAGTGCTAATAAAATCTAGACTTCTATATGCTCTATTAGGATTACCTCCTAGTTTTTCAGCCGGATCCATGATAATATTGAAGTCACCACCAATACACCAAGGACATCGATAGTGTTGTTCATGTTATGAATATTATCCCACAGATCTCTTCTTTCACTAGTAGTACATTTGGCATATATTGCTATAATAAAGGTTCTTGAATAGATTGCATTATCTTTCATATTGAGAGCAATTTATTGTTCACTATTTTCCAACACCTCAGTGTGATCCAGGTAGTTCCAGAAGCACCAGATCTTACCATTGATATTATCATGATAGTGTTGCAATCCGAAGAACATTTTGTATCCATTTGTCTTACTCATATCAACAAAAGGTTTAAAGATAGCCACAAAAACCACTTTGTTGATGTTGACAAGAATTTTAAGTCTATGAATAGCCTTCTTGGTTCTCACCCCTCTTATATTCTAGATGATTGTACTAATCAATGGATTGAGGGGGAGGTTTGTTGTTTGTTTCCTTTGTTTCCTCTTCTTTTACCAGAAAGGGATGTGTTGTTTTTGGTTTATTTCCTGCTTTTTTATTTCTATTTCTTCCTCTGGCCAGAAATGATTCACGAGAGTCATTCTTTTCTATGGAATTTTCAGCAATCTCTATGAGGTCTTTTTGTTTACTATTATTCCTGTCATTCTTTCCATTTCTGCTTCTTCCTCTAGAATAGGAAAATCCATCTTCATTCTGATTTTGAGAAGTAACCACCTCTCCATCAGTCATAGTTTTGGATTCCATAATTGCTTCTTCTTCCACATGGTTGATTTATTCTTGGTTACAACATTCAGGAAGTTGGTTTTGATTTGTCATGTGATCCCAGTTAAGATCACCACAAACATTAATGGCTTTTTGGTTTTTGATGTTCGTGGGTAAGCCAGTTGACTGGACATCCTCAGTTGTAGCCTCTGTGATTGCAATATTCTCTTGATTGTCTCCCTTGTATTTTTGTTGGTCACTGCTTTTTTTTATCACTACTCTTTACCTCCTTCCCTGTATTCTTAATCTGATTTCCCCAGTATTATAAAGTTAATTTGTAGTCATAGTGGGTTCCCCCTCTGCTACTCGTTCTTGATTTAGAACAATCTCTTGGTGATTACCTTCAGTCATCGAGGCTGCTACTTGCAGTGGAACTGATAGGCTATTAGCATGATTGTGCTTCTTAGTGATGTTATCTCTGATAGCAGGTTTGAATTAGATATTACTCTTCTTTTTTTGCATTTCCTTTGCATTCTTATTCTTTTTCTTCTTCCTTTTTATTTCAACATCAATCTTTTATTGTAGTATAGGGCTTTCTGTTTTATGTTTTACCTCTTCCTCTTCAATATTTTGTGTTTTTGTCTTCAGAGTCTATTCACCCTCTGCTGGTTTATGATTCCCTGTAGTGGTAATAAAATCCAGACTTCTATATGCTATATGAGGATTACCTCATAGTTTTTCAGCCGGATCTATGGTAATGATGAAGTCACCACCAATACACCAAGGGACATCGATAGTGTTGTTCGTGTTATGAATATTATCCCGCAAATCTCTTCTTTCACTAGTAGTACATTTGGCATATACTGTTGTAATGAAGGTTCTTGAATCTGAAACATTATCTTTCATATTGAGAGTAATTTGTTGTTCACTGTTTGCCAACACCTCAGTGTGATCCAGGTAGTTCCAGAAGCACCAGATCTTACCATTGACATTAGCCTGATAGTGTTGAAATCCTAAGAACCTTTTGTATCCATTTATCTTACTCATAACAACAAAAGTTTCAAAGATAGCGACAAAACCACTTTGTTGATGTTGATAAGAAGTTTAAGTATGTGGATAGACTTCTTGGATCTCACCCCTCTTATATTCAGAAGATTGTACTAATCATTGGGTTGAGGGAGAGGTTTGTTGTTTGTTTCCTCTTCCTTTAACAGAAAGGGTTTTGTTGTTTTTGGTTTATTTTCCTGCTTTTTTGTTCCTATTTCTTCCTCTGGCCAGAGGTGATTCACGAGAGTCATTCTTTTCTATGGAATTTTTAGCAATCTCTGTGAGGTCTTTTTGTATACTATTCTTCCTGTCATTCTTTCCGTTTCTGCTTCTTTCTCTAGAATAGGAAAATCCATCTTCATTCTGATTTTGAGAAGTAACCTCTTCTCCATCAGTCATAGTTTTGGATTCCATAGTTGCTTCTTCTTCCACATGGTTGATTTATCCTTGGTTACAACATTCAGGAAGTTGGCTTTTATTTGTCATGTGATCCTAGTTAAGATCAACACAAACATTAATGACTTTTGGATTTTTGATCTCTGAGGGTAAGCTAGTTGACTGGACATCCTTAGTTGTAGCCTCTGTGATTGCAATATTCTCTTGATTGTCTCCCTTGTGTTTTTGTTGGTCACTGCTTTTTTTATCACTACTCTTTTCCTCCTTCCTTGTATTCTTTACTCTAACTTCCCCAGTATCATAAAGCTAATTAGTAGTCACAGTGGGTTACCCCTCTGCTACTTGTTCTTGATTTAAAACAATCTCTTGGTGATTACCTTCAGGCATCGAGGCTGCTACTTGTAGTGGAACTGATAGGCTATTAACATGATTGTACTTCTTAGTGATGTTATCTCTCATAGCAGGTTTGAGTTTGACACTGCTCTTCTTTTTTGGCATTTCCTTTGCATTCTTTTTCTTTTTCTTCTTCCTTTTTATTTGAACATCAATCTTTTATTGTAGTATAGGGCTTTCTGTTTTATGTTTTACCTCTTCCTCTTCAATATTTTGTGTTTTTGTCTTCAGAGTCTATTCATCCTCTCCTGGTTTATGATTCTTTGTATTATCTGTCTCATCTTTATCTAACTTGTTGTGGTATTTGTATACAGCTAAAATCTGAGAGTTCGATTTTATGATCATTATGACACTCCATAGCCCATCTCTAGAAGGCTCGAGGCATAACTCGAGGTTTGACCCCAAGGGTTCCCTATGTTCGACCTCGGGGCAGTACAAATCGGTGGCTATGATGGACAAGCAGAAAATTCCCAAGGCACGTGGTTAGAGCTGATCAGGTTTACAAGAATAGTACATGTCTATACCGTGACATTAAATGGTTGTACGAGCTGCATATCTTTGTAATAAATGCACATGTACTATGTTGGGATTCTCCCTCCTATATAAAGGGGACCCTTACCATTTTGTAACACACATTATATTCAATACAACGAACAAGAACATTCTCCACACTTCAACTTAAACATATTCTACTGTCTCTCCCTTGATTTTATTGCTTATATTTATTGTGTTTTATAAATTGTTCTTCATTTATTACTCATCATTAATCATAAAGAGCCATTATCAAGGTCCTTATAACCGTTAGTTCTTCATCGACCATCCCCAGTCTGACACTTTAGCTTGACCTCGAGGCCCAGCATAGGCCAACTCGAGACCTCGATTCATGGCCAATGGGTTTGTGTAACATATTGTCCTCAAGATATTACCTCATTTTCCTGACTCACACTTAGCATCTATCACTTAACAACTAGCATTAAAATAAATCACGTATATTTAGAACCATAAAATTAAATTTAATTGTAATTACCATTTTCAAGGTTAACAGTTTGGCGCCCACCATGAGGCTAAAAATAATAGTGATTGTTTTCATACTGGTTTACTGAAAATGCAAGTTATTCTTCACACTTTTTCTTGTCCAAGAATCTTTAGTTTCAGGTCAAAATGTCTAACTCAGTAAATGGACATGAAAACAACGGTCATGAGGACCATGGAGAGATTGGTGTAGCTGTTCCAGGCACCGGTATACCACTGCGAAACCCTGAGGATGCACCAGAGACAATCCTCGTGGATGTGGGCTTACGCAACGTCTAACACATCGATATAAGCTCCCACACTAATGGGATTACAGGCCAAGAAAACCAACAAGAAGATCAGAGAACCCCAGCTCAGGAAGAACGAGAGGTTAGCCTTCATGTCATTTTTTAGATGTTGCAGGCACAAAAGCTGGTGATTGCTCAACTGCAAAGCCACCAAAAAACTCCAAGCACAACAGCACCGTAAACGACTTCTCAAGTCGAATAGGTACCGAAAAGATCGAGTAACAACGGGTTAGCAGCCGACCCCGCTATTATGAAGATACTCGAGGACCTCACATAGAGGATTGAATCGGGCAAAAAAAAGATAGAAGAAAATGACAAAAAGGTGGAGACCTACAATTCAAAGGTCAATTAGATCTCGGGCACACCCTCGATTCTGAAGGGTATAGATTCAAAGAAATTCGTACAAAACCATTCCCATCGAGTATTGCTCTGAAGCCCATCCCAAAGAAATTCAGGATGCCCGATCTCCCAAAGGACAACGAAACCTCGGACCCCAACGAGCACATCACTGCTTACACTTATGCTGTAAAGGGAAATGACATGAAGGATGACAAGATTGAATCTGTCCTGTTAAAAAAATTGGAGAAACACTTTCAAAAGAGGACATGATGTGGTATCACAACCTATCCCCGAATTCGATAGACTCATTTGCCATGCTGGCAGATTCTTTTATAAAGGCACATGCTGGTGCCATCAAGGTTGGTACAAGGAAATCCTACGTCTTCAATATCAAACAGAGAGAAAATGAGATGCTACAGGAGTTTGTATCTCGCTTTCAAATGGAGCGAATGGAATTACCACCAGTATCTGATGACTGGGCAGTGTAGGCCTTCACCTAAGGTTTGAACGAACGAAGCTCGATAGTTTCGAAGCAGCTAAAGTAGAACTTGGTTGAATATCCCGCCGTGACTTGGGAGGATGTCCACAATCAGAATCAATCAAAGATTAGGGTCGAGGAAGACCAACTAGGAGCCCCCTCGAGCTTAGTATATCCTAGCAGGCTCCTGGAAGAGGAACCAAACCCAAAAAAGGAACGGTACTAACCATACACAGAAGATCAAAGAAACGCCCCAAGGTGTAACATACCCCGAAATGACCAAAGGACAGATCTAGGTCAGAATCCTCGGGGACTCGTGAGCAGAGCCGGATTCGATAGACATGAAGGACCAATAAAGGCATCTCGATTATCTGAGTACAACTTCAACATTGATGTTTCAGACATCGTATCGGCCATAGGTAAAATCAAAGACACCAGGTGGCCAAAACACATACTATCAGATCCGCCACAAAGGAACCCTAACCTGGCGTGTGAATTTCACTGCACACATGGTCATCGGACCAAATATTGTAGATAGCTCTGAGAAGAAGTAGCCCGACTAATCAACAAAGGGCACCTCTGAGAGTTCCTTAGCGACCAAGCCAAAAATCAATTTTGGAAAAGAGAGGTGAACAAGAAAAATGAAACACAAGAGCCACAACATGTCATTCACATGATCGTAGGAGGAATCGACATCCCACAGGAACCCATTGTCAAACGAACAAAAATATCCATCACCAGGGAAAAGCAAACTCGAGGTTACATACCCGAGGACGTTCTCACATTCAGCGAAGAGGACATCGAGGCCTTGTCTCACCCTCATAACGATGCATTGGTAATTCCTTTTCTTAGAATACATTTTAAATTAAACCTGTGCTTGTGGATCCAGGTAGCTCGGCCAATATTATCAGGTCGAGGGTGGTGGAGCAGCTCGTACTGCTCGACCAGATCGTGCCCGACTCTTGAGTGCTTAATGGATTCAATATGGCGAGCAAGACAACGAAAGGGGAGATCACCCTCCCAGTCAACGTGGCCGGCACAACCCAAAATATCAAGTTTCATGTCATCGAAAGAGACATGAAGTACAATGCTTCGCTCGGAAGGCCATGGATACACTGCATGAGAGTAGTACCATCAACCCTTCATCAAATGATAAAGTTTCCAATGAAAGATGGAATACAAACGGTATACACGGAGCAAAATACGGCAAGAGAGATGTTCGTGGTGCACGATGTGGCACCAGCATCAACATCTTCAACATCGAAGTAGCCAAAGGATAAGCAATCAATGAACTAGCAATCACAAGCTACAATCTCAGTTGCACCCGAGTGAATGAGCAAAGGACCGTACCGTGTCCACGGAGCAAGCAGTTAAAGCATATTGAGGCTCGAGCGCCATCACTACTAAGGTATAACCGTCTCCTTTTTTATTTACATCTTACACTAACCTGTGTGCATGCGTCCGGTTAGAAAATTGAAGCATCTTCCAGCTTGAAGACCTTAGGTTTTAAAGCATGTGTTGCACTCTTTTCCTTCGATCGGATTTTATCCCAAGAAGGATTTTACCAACAAGGTTTTTAACGAGGCAACATCTATATGCTACCTAAGGAGAACTTAACAAGTATCCAAGGCTCCTCTTCAATCAACCTCGAATACTAGGGGGCACCCCCCCCCCCCCCCCCCCGACGATCATCTCCTCGGAGAAATCAAGATAAGCCAAGGAGGGTCTCGATAGAAAAATTATATATCGGGCCAAACAGTCAAATGAACCGTGTCCACATAGAATAATCAAACCCTCGATGATAAAAAAAATGTATTTTTGTACCAAGTAATCAAAGGAGTATCTTTTACCATCAAAACACTACGTGTTATGTATACTTGTACCAAGTAATCAAAGGAGTATCTTTTACCATCAAAATGCTTCACGCTTCAAAGAATTTGCTATTTTTACAAGAAATGGCCCAGGACCAGAAATTTCCCGTACAATCGGGAACTGACATCAAAAACTCGAAGCCGTAAGACCTCCTAGCTAGAACCTTTGAGCACATAAGCCCTCAATGAGGCAACATCAAGTTTACAAAGAACGGCTCTAGAGCCAAAAACTTTTGATGTCTTGGGGACTGTCATCGACTGTCACCCCATCGAGCTATCAAAAACTCGAGGCCATAAGACCCCAAGCGGGCAACCTCGAGCCTGAAAGCCCTCCATGAGGCAACTTCGAGATCATAAGGCCTCCATAAGGCAATACCAAATATGTAAGACCTCAAGCAAGGCATGAATTATACTTATGCCGAGTAACCAAAGAATCTGTAAGACCTAAAGTAAGGAATGTTTAAATTTATAAGACCTTACAAAGGACATAATCCTGATCTTAAATTCAAGGCTATATATTCGAACTTGTAGGACCCCTAAAAAGGCATACCCTCAATATAAACACCGTGGCTACCTCACTCGAGGACTAAAAGGCTATGGCCAAACACAATGACTACGGTCAAACTAACACGACTCGGGGATGCCCGACCGTTGCCACAAAATCACAGGACTTCAATTACTTCGAAAATACTTTGAAAAGAACTGGTTAATTAGGCTACCCTCGGCATAAGCAAAATAGCTTCAATTATGTCAGCTCTAAATAATGAAAAGTCCTCTAAACAATTCGGCCATCAAGCAAAACCAACCGAGGTGCTCATTTATCATCACATAATGGCTCACAATTGAGGTTCTTATCAAACAATTGAAGAGTCAGACAAACATAAAAACTTCAAAAGGTCTTTGACAGGGGAAAAATAAAGTCTATTTTAGAGGTCATACCGACCTAATGCGTCAGAGCCTAAGCGCCAGCCTATATTAGAGGTCGAACCGACCCAACGCATAAGAGCCCAACCGCCAGCCTATATTAGATATCGTACCGACCCAATGCGTAAGAGCCTAAGCACCAACCTTTATTAGAGGTCGTACCGACCCAACGCGTAAGAGCTTACGGGCCAACCCAACAAGCCTCATGGCTGATTTGTAAACCTAAGGGTTTTACCTTGAAATCTAACTCATTTGGCTAATCATTGACAAATGTCAAAATTCAAAACAAAAGAAAGACATACACAAGCAAAGGGAAATTCATGAAATGGGAAAACCGAAAGGCTTCTTTTATTATGTATATGTTAAATAATACAAGGCCTCATTTACAATGTTCTCTAAGACCATCGTACGCAAAATCAGAAAGGAAAAGCCTAGTCTACTTTCCCCTCTAGGACTGCGGCTCCATCGGCCTTTTCCTCATTATCTTCGGCATCAGATAAGAGGAACATAACATCGTATTCATCCACATTGGGCTGCTCTATCTCTTTCGAGAGGTCGAGGCCCCAGCGTGGATCTTCTCAAGGGTTTCCCTCTGAAATCTGGAGCGGCCATATTCATTGCTTCTACTCTCTCGATCAGAAGCCCCTTTTAACTCAGCTCGAGTGTCGGCAGTGTTTTTCAAATAAACGGCCACTTTCTTATCAGCCTAATCTCGAATCTCTTCAGCTTCAGCCCAGGAATCTACGACTTCGGCCTTCATCTTCAAAAGGTTAGACTCGAGCCTTACAATCCTGCTCATCTGCATTGAGCTATTTTCCCGAGCATTTCGTAGTTTCACCTCGAGGGCAGAAGCCTTAGCCAAAGCATTCTTCTTGGCAGCAACTTGGGCATCGATCTGAGCCCTTAGCTCATTACACTCATACTTGGACTAGCCAACTTTCCCCCAAAGGCGTTCCAGGTCCTCTGTCTTACTCTGCAACTGAAGCATCAAAATAGTAATCTCTGTGGATAGAAGAAGAAACATGCATCCCCTCGAAACAAAGGTTACCTGTCTCTTGAGGTGGCCTTCATAGTTCAGGATTCGATTCATCTCGTACTGAAGGTGTATTAACTCATTTACCCTTTTATCATAAAGAAGCCTAAGGGATTTCTCCCCGTCCAAAGCTTTCTGCAGCCATGCATCACGGTGGAGAAACTTAAACTTGAGCTGTCAAAGTCCTATGAAAAAGAAGCTCAATGAGAAAATGAAAATACAAAACCAAAAAAACCAACAAAGTCAACCAAAACTCACCACAGAACAGAGCCGTTGAGCCTCCTCAGAAGTTGAGTGTACATCTACTGGCCTGGTCTCATCTACCCTAATTGAACCACTTTCGGTAGGGATATGATTACTTGAGACCCCGCTTGATTTAGGCGGCCCCTGGCCTCGAACATCCCTAAAAGTACCTTCGACGGGAGAAGAAGACGGTAGCAAACAATTTGTATCCCCTTAAGTACCTTCGACGGGAGGAGAAGATAGAGGCGAAAGATCCTTGTCCCGCGAAGTACCTTCAACCAGGGAAGAAGATGATGGAAAAAGAGGAGCCACTCCCCCGAGGCTATAAACCTCGGGTATTGTAGGCTCAGCTACCCCAAGAGGTCTCTCAGTTTGAGTCGTCGATGCGTGGCCGCTCCCTTATGTTGCTCCAATGTTCACATGACGAACAATACATACATGATCTACCTCAATGGTTGCGTCTCCTTTATGCCTCTGGGCCAACCCTATCTCACTGTAAATCTCCTCGCCCACCAAGGGTTCCTTACGTTTGTTATCGCTCTTTGGACCCGAAGCCGACGATCCTCCCTCCTCTTCGAGAGGGCATGGTCTCACCTCGAAAAATTCTCCATTGCCTGCAGTAAAGAATTTGTGAAACAAAAAAGGGAAATATTCCTTAAAGAAAAGGATCATACGGTACTCACCGTGGTGTTTTGCCTCCCATCTACCCTTCGACATGTCTCGCCACTTACGCTCATCATAATTCGAGCAATCTACTAGTTTTCGAGTCCAATATGCCAAATTGGGAACCTCGTACGGAAACCACGAGATTGCTATAGAAAGTGGAAGAAAACACATTTACGGAGTCAACCTCCACTTCGAACAAAAAGGATAAAAGCATAAGTGTACCACTTACGTGTGAAATTCCATTTCTCAGGGAATGGCAGGAACTCTACGGGGATAATGTCAACAGTCTACACTCGAACAAATTGACTCATCCACCCTCGGTCCCCGTTCTCTTCATTACTTGTAACAAAGGGCGGTGTGGGTTGACGTCGTAGAGTAATAATGCCTCGATAATGCAAGGGCCGGTACAATCTAATAAGATTGTCGAGGGTGAAATTGAGCCCGACCTTATCTACAATAAACCTTATCATCAACACTATCCTCCAAAACAATGGGTGAACCTGCGCTATGGTAACCCAATATCTTCTACAAAACTCAAGTACGACTCTATCGAGAGGGCCCAATTTAAAGGGGTACGTATATACGTTCAAAAACCCATCTACATGAGTCATGATTCTCTCTTCCAGGGAAGCCTCAAGGTGTTCCTCTCCTATTGATGAGATGAACCTCGATGCATGGTGCCAATGTCCTTGAAAAAATTTATAGGTCTCTCTAATATAAAGTCCCTCCTCGAGATAAAGAATCTCGAGGTTAGCTCACCGGACGTTGGCGGTGTACCACAGATGAAGAGGGAAGCAGAGGCGAAACTCTCCTCTTCTTACTGAACGGATTTGGACGTAGTGGCCATAACTATGGTGAAACAAGAGAAGGGAAATGAAAACTTTGAATTAAAATGGTGAAAGAACTGACGCAAGGAAAGAGGGCTCTGTAAAAAGGATAGTTGCTCAAAGTAGCGGAATCCTCAAATAAGAAAAAAGCAAATACATATATAGAGCAAGCGGCGACTGTTTGCCTATTTTGAAGGCCAATTAATTCTGACCATACCATTACCTCTTTTGGGGAAGTGTACCGGTGGGACCACCCCGGTCACTTCACGATCATGTCATATGAATGACACTGTCATACAATGCCCGAGATCCCTACATCAATCTAGCTTCGAGATGGTGCCCAATCTCGAGGATCTCTGTTACTACAAGTGTGGGGTCTAAAAGAGCTATCAATCCAGCCTCGAGATGGTGCCCGATCTCGAGGATCTCAGTTACTTCATGTATGGTCTCCAAAGAACCGACATCATAATTCAAAGATTAACTTTGCACAAGCCCTGAAAAATAAAGTTTGACTACTTGAAGCACAAGAATCTTTTTGCATTCCCAATAATATATTTACAAAGGGTGTCTTTACAAATATCCCCCGAGAAACCCATATACAACAGAAAAGAAGAGCAGAGATGACTGCGCGAGTCTATTCTTCACCCTCACTACTGCTGAATCACTTCCGGGACCCTTATATGAAGTAGTTGAAAGTGCTGATTTCCTCCAAGGCTCTGGCTTTCTCAATCTTAGCAGAGTGATCGACACCTTTGGTGCTTGCTTCCTTGAAGGCCTGCCTCCTATTTTGCAAATGAGCATGAGCAACGACCCAAGCCAGCTTCTGCTCGCCCTTCTCGTATCTCTCTCTCGCTCGATCGTTTGTGGTGGTGGCATCTCTCTTGTATGAGGACGCATGTTCATCAGCCTCAGACTTAACCACAGATAATACAGTGGCCTCCTTCTGAGCACTTCGAAGAAGATCCTGGGTCGAGGCTAACTCTCCCAACAAACGGTCTTTCTCCGAGGCCATGGCCTCGAGGATCTCCATATCCCTGGTTGTCCTGGTTGTAACCTCTTTCTGAAGTTGCCCCACCAGGGCATTCTTTTGCCCAATCTGCAAAGGTAAATCAAGATAGTGAGCATCAAGTTATAAGAATAAAGAAATAAACTCATGAATGTCGTGTTACTTGCTCAGCAAAGCTAGTCTGTTCCTGGTGCACTACCTCCAGACTCGCCCGAAGCTCACTCAACATCTCTTCCTTTCAGGCAGAGAAAGCCTTCGACTCATTTAGCTCCGAGGTGAGCTTCTCGAGCTCCTCCTCACGTCATGAAAGCTCATCTTAAAGATTAAAAAAGGTGTGGTCATAAAATTTCTCAACCTATAACAAAGAAGAGAAGTTATAAAGGCAAGGGTAAAAAATATGAAGCGCAAATGGTATGTCAATGATATCACCTACTTTTGAAGACTCTCAAACTCCTCGAGAGTGATGGGGGCATTGAGCTATGTGTCCTCGTCGACACAAACGAAGTAGTACTTGAACGTATCATCCTCTCCCTGAGAGGTCCCCACATCGGCAACGCTCCTCTTCTGGGCATCCCTTATTTCCCTGGGAGAAAATGAAGGGCCCGATTCAAATTCGCCCACAGTACCAATTTCCATAAGGGTCTCTACTCGAACCCAAAAAATTTCGGATTCAGGCCCTCCATAGTTGCCAGTCGAAGATTCGCCGACACAGACTGTACCATGTCCAACTTGAGGCTCGGGGACTGTGCCCAAACCCTTCTCGAGGGTCTCCTCAGCATGAGTTTGGTCCTCATCGTCCACCCCGACTCGGTGGCCTTCTGTCCAATAGCTTGTTGAACATCAACACTCTATCTTACCCTTTTGTACCAAAGGGCAATCGCCATCATCATCATCTTCATCTTTGGTATGAGGACCTTCCACAATAGTCGAAGTCAAAACTTTGGCATCGGTCTGAGGCCCGCGGACCTTGAGTTTCTTTGATTTTGGAGACTCGATTGATGCCTCCTTCTTCCTCTTCTTACCCTTATCGGGTTTCGAGGCTTCTTTTTCACCAGGAGGAGGCGATCTCATCGACAATCCATCACCGAGGCTTGCACATGCATGATGTATTAAACTTACCACCACAAAGAATACTCATAAGAAACTTGGTAATGACAATAATGAAAGCAGATCGTGGTTCTTGGCCTGCCACTACGTTTTGGCCAAATCACGCCAAACATGCTCATTGTATAGAAAAGCAGAGTCTAATAGTTTGATCCATCCCGGAAGGTTCTGAACTGCGCCGAGAAACCAAACGGTGGCTATATAATCAAAAGAAGATAATTTCAGAAGAAGAAAAAGGGCAATAAAATTTGCTCGATACAGGAACACTTACGCTTCATGTTCCATTCCTTCGGGAATGGAATCCTATCAGCAGAGATGATGTCTGAGGTTCTTACTCTGATAAACCGGCTCATCCATCCCCGTTATTTTTCCTCATCAAAGATCGCAAATAATGTCTTGGCATATCAAGGGTGAAGCTTGATTAAACCCCCTCGGAAGAGACTAGGGTTATACAATTTGATCAAGTGGTTGAGGTGAAGGTCATTCAGGATCTAATTGGAGAAATATTTGAGCATGTAAAAAATCCTCCAGAAAGAAGGATAGATCTGACCGAGTGTCGCTCGGTATCAATGACAAAAGTCAAGAACCACCAGATCTATCAATGGAGAAGAAGAATCTATAGGGCCTAGAGTGAAGGGATATGTGTATTCGCTAATGAAGCTAGCTTTGTGTGCTAATATGCTTTCCTCATCTTTGGGGATCTCTACTAGTACTGCCTCCCCCCATCGGCAGTCTATCTTTACTCTTTTCGTGTCGGTCGCCACATTGATATACCAAGACATGGGCTCGCATCGGCCCGGTGTAGAAAGGGGTTTTTCAATAGTAAAATTGGAGACCGTATCGAAGTGGTCGGGAGATACATTGCTCAATACTTGGAGGTGTTTTTGATTTGCCCTTGGACGGGCATGATGAAGTAGTGGTGCCCTCTTTCTAGGATACTATTTTGGAGGTTTTAACATAACTATAACAAAGTTTCTAAGAAAGAAAATGAAGAGGCAATCACAGAGAGGAGATGAATGCAGAAGATGGTGAACTTAGCTCTGAAAACTTGAAGATATTGTAAAAGTATGAATGACAAACAGTTGAGGTATTTATAGAAGCCGTTTGGGCAACGTTTGAGAAGCGAAAGAGTCAACCTATAACGGTTCGTGGGCTTCTCGATAATCGTGCTAACACGACCTCTACATAGACTTTGAGTCATGTTATTTAATGCTCTAACGGGTGGACGTCATGATGGAAGTATCGAAGAGGCAAGAATTCAAGACTGTTTCTTATCATTTTTACTCTAAGAAACGCGGGGACTATTTGTATAAGGCTAAAATCGAAGAGTCCGATTTTATGATCATTATGACACTCCATAGACCATCTCCAGAAGGCCCGAGGAACAGATCGAGGTTCGACCACGAGGGTTCTCTATGTTCGACCTCGTGGCAGTAAAAATCGGTGGCTATGATGGACAAGCAGGAAATTCCCAAGGCACGTGGTTAGAGCTGACCAGGTCTACAAGAACAGTACAAGTCCGTACTGTGACATTAAATAGCTGTACCAGCCGCATATCTTTATAATAAATGTACATGTACTATGTTGGGATTCCCCCTCCTATATAAAGGGGACCCTTATCATTTTGTAACACACATGATATTCAATACAAGAACAAGAACATTCTCTGCACTTCAACTTAAACATATTCTATTGTCTCTCCCTTGATTTTATTGCTTACGTTTATTGTATTTTATCAATTGTTCTTCATTTATTACTCATCATTGATCATAAAGATCCACCATCAAGGTCCTTAGAATTGTTAGCTCTTCATCAACCATCCCTAGTGTGACACTTTAGCTCGACCTTGAGGCCCAACATAAGCTAGATCGAGACCCCGATCCACCGCCATTCAGTTTGCGTAACATACTGTCCTCAAGCTCTTACCTCATTTTCCTGACTCACACTTAGCATCTATCGATTAACAACTAGCATTAAAATTAATAATATATTTTTAGAACCTCAAAATCTAATTTTATTGTAATTACCATTTTCAAGGTAAACAGTTTTCTTCTTTACCAACTGTTTTGTTCTAAGTTTGCTGCTCCGTGCTTTTGTCTTACACCTCTTCGACATTAGTTGCAATCTTCTTCTCTAAAGCCCCGCATTCAATCACATTGTGTCTGAATTTTCTACAATGTTTACAATACTTAGGTATGACCTCATATTCATACTTCTGAGTGTAACCATCTAGTGGTGAGACCTTATATTCCTGGCCTATGAATACACTTTCCGACCAGAGGCTTAAGGAGATTAACCTCCACCCTAATCTTGGTATAGTTCTTCCGTAGGTAGCCGCATCTAGAACAAAAGGTGTTCCAACAGAGCTGAGGATTTGTTTAACATAGTGCCATGTGTGTATATGGAAAGGCAGTCCCGGCAGCAATACCCACACTGAGGCAACAGGGAGATCTTCCTCAGGTTTAAAATCAGGGGACCATTTTTGTAGCCACATTTGCCGACCATAAATTTCAAATACTCTTTTAAACCATACCATTTGCCAATCTTCCTCGTTGAATAGATCGATGAAGACATTGTAATTGTAATAAACACCAATTCTGATGGATCCTTTCAGATTTATCAACTCCTTAAAACCTTGCCCTAATTCTATCAATTTGGGGGTGAGGTTTAAGAAATCGACCAACAATTGTATACTTACATTCTTCTGCCATTATGCCATAATATTCTTTAGCCTTGAAAATAACTGTTGGCATTCCATTGCGAGTTGTATGTTTTGCAATAACTTGCTTCCTTTCATGGCGAATTGGGTTCGAATTGGAAGAAGACGGAGCTGTGACCGATATCACATAAGAGATTTTCTTTTGAATTTCTGTAGTGAGTAGTTTCGCTCCCTCAGGAGGGATGTTTTGCTTCTCCTTACTCGTCGGAAGTAGGCCTCCCGACGACTCCATCTGGTGGAGCGTGGAGATATGCGCTGGATAATATAGTCGTTGAGTTAGCCGTTAAAGAGAGTGTTATTTTTAGAGAGAAATATTTTTCACTGGCAATGTCTATACTTATTTGTAAATTGTTTATATTACATAAACTACAAAATTTGACAAACTTGTAAGGGAACTATAAATTTAACTTTGTTTATATTCTATTTATAAGTAGCTTATTAAAAAAATTGAATAATTCATAAAATATTACTGCTAATATTAGTCTAATATTAAAAATTTGGTCAATTCATAAAATATTACTAATATTGGCCCAATATGATCAATATTAGCCAATTAACTATTTATAGCAAAAAAAAGGTTACACTTTGCGTTCTTTTGAGTGTGTGTTATTAGAATAGATTTAGTGCATCTTAATGAGCTTGAATCTAAGTTTTGGGATGATTGGTAAAGTTTTGAGATTGTTTGAATTGACAATTCGAAGTAGAAGAGCATGAAAAAATAATGTGTATGAATTGTGTATCACATATGTATCATATTCCTATAAAATATGTATCACTTGTATATCCAATGTGTACCTGTGTGTGAGATGCATGCGTGATACATGTTTGATATATGTGTCATAGAAGAATTTTTTGAACTCGATGTTAACTACAGATATTGATATTATATCAGTCCAAATCACCTCCAATCCTCCTCAAATGTTGTATATTGACTCATATATGAGTTTTCAATAAATTTTAACCATACCCATTGAAAAAGGATATTTTTTGCTTAGATTTATATATATATATATATATCAATCATCACCTCATTTACTACCACATTCATAGTATTTCATTTCCGTCATGCATCTAATGTTGCTAATCATGCTTAAAAATATGGAAGGAGAACTTTGCGTGTGATTTTTGAAAAGAAAGAACCTTATTTATTTGGGTTTTTAATTTTTTATGTGATTGGCTAGTTTTGATAAGTCTACGATTAATGGCGAGAGATCGGTAAGTTTAGGCTTATTTAAGACATTTGCGTTAGATTCCCAACTTTTAACTCTGAGTATTCTTGGAAACTTCTTTCATAATTTGACAAACTTTTGACCATGTATTTCAATGGAGTGGTAACTGGAAAACAATATATAGAACCCATGATTCTTACCAGGGGTGTCAATGTCAAAGCCTAGAATATTCATCGAAGAAAAAGATGTAACTCGCACACATTCCCTTGTAGGAATCCTAAAGATATAGGCTTGACATATTGTGAAGTAATTGTTAGGCCAGCCTAATAATTCACTCAGTTTTTGGTCATGGAACATGGCTAGATAGCTACGAGTACTTGGGAGACAATACTTCCAAAGGAATAAAGTAAGACCGAAAACAAACTAAATACACACCATATGTTAATCCACACTCACTTCAAGCCACAACACTTGTCTGATCCAGTGATAAATATGTAGGAGTAGGGGCTTCAGCTATATTACTTGCTTTTAGGTCTACTGCTTAAAACAAAAGAAGGATCACCACAACCAGAGAAGAATTTTTCCCATCTAACTAGTAAATTTGTGTAGAAACAATGGCTTGCTGGGAGACAGACCGATCCCACTTTCTATTGATAGCTGACTGTGCAACTTGCTACTTTTTCTTTATATAATGATGATGTTTGAGTCAGTGTATACTTCGAATAAATTTATTGAGTACCTATCACTCCACAAGTACCATGTAATTTTGTCTACCAAAGCTTAAACAAATGAAAAAAATAACTTGGTTAGTATTTTTCTTATCTCTACTGAAATTTAAACTTGAGACTTACCGAGTCTCCACCTATTTTATTGACGATGCAAACAAATTGCTATCCGAAACCTAAATGCAAACAATTTGGATTCAAAATATGTTTCTACTGCAAAAAAAAAGTTACTTTTCTATATACAACACATTATAATATAATATTGCATCATATATAGCGCGGTATTACAACGCGCTATACTTGTTAAATAAGGAGACCATCTTCTTCCCCACGACAGAAACAGAAAACGCCCCATTTTTAATTAAAAAGAAACAGGGGTCTCCCACCCCACCCCCCCTATTTTTCTCCAAAAAAAATCCGGGTGGACCCCACCCGTCATACAAAAAGATAAGATTATAGGCCCCGCATCTAACCCAATCCTTCTATTATTGTGGTTTCCTCATTTCTAGCTCAAAATTTTAATTTTTCGAGTTTTCTAAAAACATAAATCGAGGTATTCCGATTTAGTTTATGTCGAAATACGTATACTAATACATATTAAATGTCTTGAATGTGTTTCTATATTATTTTGGGTTTTGTTTGTGATTAAACTAGTATGTTATTTTTATCCGGATTAAGGTATTAGTGTTTTTAAAAAAAAGTTAAAAGTTGAAAAATAATTTTTTTTGTTAATAAAAATGTTCATAGATTTCTTTTACTGTTTTATATGTAACTTCGTGAATGTTATATTATTAAAATATATTTGTTGTTTAGTTTAGTTTAGATTATTTATTTGCTTAAAGACTAGTGCCCTTTTAGCGTAGTAAAATATAGAGCCTTTTAGAGTAGTAAAAAATATAGAGCCTTTTAGCATAGTAAAATATATAGCCTTTTATCATAGAATCTCTGTAGTTTAAGTATCTACTATATTGATAGATCAAACACAAACTCTGTTCCAATACAATTTACAAAAATTAATAATTTAATTTATAAAACAAACACACAAAATTATAAAAAATATTGAAATTGATACAAATAAGAATTCAGGAGAGCTTGGTGCTACTGGGCATCAAATATCAAGCTTGGAACCCATAGGTATATACTCTGTCTAATTAAATAATTAAATATTAATTATTTACAAAGCAAATCAAACACACAAAATTATGAAAAAATGAAAATTGACACACATAATTATTCAAGATAGCTTGGTACTACTGGGCCTCGAATATCGAGCCTAAAACCCATAGATATATACGCTGTCCAATTAAAAATTATTTATTTAATTTATAAAACAAACACACAAAATTATGAAAAAAATTGAAATTGACACATAAGAATTCAGGATAGCTTGGTGCTACTGGGCATCAAATATCGTGCCTAGAACCCATAGATATATATTCTATCCAATTAATGATTAATTATTTAATTTATAAAACAAACATAAAATTATAAAAAAATTAAAATTATCACACATAAGAATTCAGGATAGCTTGGTGCTACTGGGCCTCAAATATTGAGCCTGGAACCAATTGATATATATTCTGTTCAATTAAAAATTAATTATTTAATTTATAAAACAAACACACAATTAAACAAAAAAACTGAAATTGATGCATATAATAATTCAGGATAGCTTGGTGCTACTGGCCCTCAAATATCGAGCCTGGAACCCTAATTAAATAATTAAATAATTAACTATTAATTATTTATAAAACAAACACACAATTAATATTATTTAATTTACAGTATACGACATGGACGTGCCGCCTGTGCATCCTGGACCTTTATGCGATGAGCTATTAGTGTTAAAAGGCGATCATAGGTCCGCCTATATATGGGAGGGAGAGTTACTGGACCAAACTCTATGAGGGGCAGAGATTTCCATACCCACGTAGTCAAGCACCTGAGGGATACCGGCTTCTATAGGATTTTTGAGATTGGGCGGCTGCAGCTCGACTGGTCTCTGATCACGTCCTTGATAGAGCGATGGCAACCGGAGACGCACACTTTCCACCTGCCCATTGGCGAGGCCACCATCACGCTGTAGGATGTTGAGGTTTTATATGGGTGCCTGCTCATGGACTGCCCGTTGCACTGCCTCAGTATATGAGATCTATGTTGCATGCCCAGTATTTGGAGTTCCTACAGTAGTTCACTAGTTTCAGGCCACAGGATGAGGCTGCAGCTTCAGGGGCCAGTCGCATGGCTTTGAAAGCTATTAGATCGCATTTGGATATGTTTCACCCCGACATCACCGGCGAGACAGATGATCTACATATTCACCGGTACACGAGGTTGGTGTTGCTCCTTCTTTTTGGGGGTGTCTTGTTCCTGAACACTTCGGAAAATCTAGTGAGTTTACGATTTCTACATCATCTTCAGCAGCTAGATGATTTACCCCACTACAGCTGGGGTGCTGCTGTTATCGCTTACATGTACATGCATATGTGCCGGGAGAGCAAGGGCACCCAGAGTGACATATGTGGTTTTCTGCCACTTCTAGAGGTGTTAACATATTTGAATACTCTGTTCATTACTTCCCATCCTATCTAGTCAAAATTTATCTTAAACTTTACGTCAACCTTGTATGTTAGGTTTGGGCCTGGGAGCGGTTCCTACAGTTGCAACCACCTTTACCACCATTACCTCTGGATGTATCACCTCCATTTCTCCCTCTAGCTAGGAGGTGGGTTCTCCATCGTGGAAATTACCAAGCCATTGATGCTCATCATAATCTCCCCCTTGTCAGGGATATGTTGGAGGGCGCACAAGTAAATATGTACCTAAACTTACTTGTTATAAATTCACTTTTGTCGTGCATACTGACTTTTATGTTATTATATGATAGCTCATCTGGACGCCATACATCGCGACTTGGTAGGTGGCCTGCCCGATTATTGCTTGGCCGACCGACTAATTTGGAGCACTTCCGTCCCAATGATGTGCCTCGATATTGTGGAGCATTATGCTACAGAGCGGGGTACTACGCCAGTTTGGCCGTCCGTAGACTATACCGAGGGGGCCTACATGGGAGGCTACACATTATCTGTAAGATGATCGTTCAAGGGCGGACAATGCATTTGTAGCATGGCTAGAGGAGCAGGTCCATACTTGGGACTGACGAGAGGACCTGATTCCGCCCCCACCTTCAATGATCCATGCAGCGACCATTCAGATGTATACGTCCTAGTACCGCCGCGTTACTCGACTTTTTATCGGGAACCCTATTCATCAAGTTGGCGGTCGGTACAGACCATACGTCGGGAGGCACAAGGCACTGGTATGTTATTTGGTATTCTTACTTATAGCTATGATATAGCATTCTATAATTAATATTTTAAATGTTGTGTAGGCTATTGGTCATCATTTACTCTACCAGTTGGGACTACATATGCGACAGCATGCCGGCGATCCTACGATCGCTGAGTATGGGCGGCAGGTGATAGAGCTGGATCTCCAGACACTGTAGCGAGCCATACAGGGCGAGTGCTTAGATCACAACACTGATTATGTGGTGCCAGAGCACCACCAGCAGGGTAGGCTTGTCGCACGCCTGAGGGGACGGGGACAAAGCAGGGCTGTACTATAAGGGCCTCATAATGAGGCAGCGGTGACCTACGAGGCAAGGGTGCCCTACGGGGTTGCGGGGGCCGGCGAGGAGCTGGTACCGAGCAAGGGGATGTTAAGGCACCTGATGAGGAGGTTGGAGCTGATTTGCGAGTGACATTCCTCAGCCAGACAAACATCCCAGCAGCATGTCGTCGTACAGCCTTCAGCTTGCGTTGCCAGCATCACAGGTGACCCCATCAGATCCATTGTTGATTAAGAGCACGAGCTTCACCAAAGGTTGGGAGCAGTTCTTTTCAGGCACATCGACCACAACTGAGGATCGGCCGACCCGAGATATGGATGGTGGGCGCAGGTTGAGTTTTGGCTCATCGTCGTCGGTGCAGCGGATCTATCACAGGCACACGTATGTTTATATTACTATTAAATTTTTTTTTTTCTCAATGATTTGCCATAAATTAATTTTTAATTTTCTTATTAAGGCTTCATCCCAGCCCATCTCGGAGGCCAGTTTGTGCGAATCTGAGGACACCGCTGATGCTTATATTCAGGAGCCCAATGAGACCATGGTAAGAAAATGTTTTTGACTTAACACGTACATTACTAATATACATTTTCATATACTGAGCTTACTTATTGTTTTGTAGGTTGCTGATTGGCCGACAGCCCCTTCTACCGACATTGCTAGCCTAACTAACGATCATACTGCAGCGCATCCTCATATAAAGAGGCGACGTGGTGAGGATGATCCTGATAGTGTATCCGGGCGAGAGGGGATACGCCTCAGGCTAGTGGCTGCATTGAAGCACAAAGGTTGTGGGACTCATTGATTTTATTTTTTCTGTATTTTATATACGCTCTGTAAATATTATTGTATGTAAATATTAACAATAATTTTTTATGCTTACATAATATGCGCATTATATTTTTATTACCCTGTTTCTTCTTTATTTTAACGGCACAACATAAACACAAACATAGAACCATAACATAACTTAAATTTAATACAACTAATGAAAACACATGACACGGGAACATAAAGATACACCACTACGCTCAACACGTACATGTCATTGTTTAGTCACGACCACCTAGTATTCTCTTCTCCAATCACTTAAAATTTTCTTCCAGCTTATTTTTTTCTTCTTCCACCTCTTTGAGTTTCTCTTTCAACTCCGCAACTTTTCGTTTGGATTGTCGCTCTTTCCCACTATTTCAAACACAAATAATGAAAATGCTGCAACTTTTCTTTGTAGTGTTCCTACTGACAGGGTTCATCAATCCATACCTCAAAATTGCAAACAGGTTCATCGGGAACCCTATAAAACTTGTTCATACACTCCCTGTAGCGGTGTCTAGCTTCACCATCATCCCAACAGTTTTGCATCATTCATTTTTTGCCGCACTCGCACCATGGCACATAAAAGGGTTCATGCATTTGTTAAAGCGTAAAGAAAAACCTTGCTTTTATGGAAATATTTGCTATTGGTTATCGTTAAGCGCAAAAAATAACTAGAATGCGCTCGTTATTTATAGTCAAGACAACACACAAAATGTAGTATTTTACCGCGCTATACATATTCAATTTTTTTGAAACGAAATAGTTTTTTCGCAGTCGGTCAGCTTTTCAGACCGACAAGACAACACACAAAACATAGTATTGTACCGCGCTATATGTATTCACTTTTTCTAAAATGAAATAGCTTTTTCGTAGTCGGTCATCTTTTCAGACCGACAAGACAACACACAAGACATAGTATTGTACCGCGGTATACCTATTCATCTTTTTCTAAAACGAAATAGCTTTTTTGCAGTCGGTTAGCATTTTAGACCGACAAGACAACACACAAAATGTAGTATTGAACTGCGCTATCCATATTCAGCTTTGTGTTGATTTATCCTTTTATTATCTTTTATTTTCATGTATGGTTCTTTAGTTATGGTTGTGCTTTTTTCTCTTCGAATATTATGTTATAAAATTTCAATCTTCATATTGGTCTTCTTTACTAACACCAATAAGTTGAATATTGGAACTATCATATCATCATCCCAATTCAAAAGGTCATGTTAAAAAATAAGATGTAACAAGATGATGGAACATAATTTTATTTGATAGATATTGCAACATAAACAAGTACAGACACTTATTGCCAAAAATATTACGAAAATAAAACACTAGGTATATCCTTGATAGTTGGGTACATTAGATGAACTTCCACCAAGAGCTGGATTACCACCGCCACTTAGACCAGTTGAAGGACATTTGTGCGCATAAACAGTATCACAACATCCATTTGGTTTCGTATACGCGTTCTCTTTTGCACTTGCAGCTTGCGCAAATAGTCCTTGTTACATAGCATTTTAAATGGTTCTGGCAGCCAATAATGCTCAACACCCAATGGCTGCAACTGCCCACTGTATATGTTTACGTATGCAGCAACACTGTATTGCCTATCATTATAGTTGGTTATCCCGAAACCAACTTGTTGAAATCACTTCATGCCATGTGCGCACGACATGTTGTAGATGGTCCATTTCCCACATGAACACAACTTGCTGGCTTCATTCACGGTTTGTAGGTTATTCCCCGGTGTTCGTGGACAGTGGTGCGAACTTCAAAAACACCCGGTCGTGATCATACTGTATATATGAATGCCAATATGCTTTCCTCCTATATTTCTGAAATCTTCTCATCGGTATTGGCATAAATTGAACACCCCTGTCCATCAATTCTGATGCAGCTCTAAGCCTTTCAACAAACCTCTCCACAATCTGTTTGAATATCATCCGGACCATGGCAGTGACAAACAATCCACGTGCAGACTTCAATAAGCCGTTGAATGACTCCGACACATTTATAGTCAGGGCTCCCCATCGTCTGCTAGCATCAGCATGCAGTGTCCACTTGTGAAGCTCATGTCTCATTAGCCAACTATAAGCTCTTTCGTCTAACTACCGGATCGCTTCCACGCGCTTCACGAATTTGCATTGCTGGTGCTTGGTTGCAGCCATCCATATTAAATCATGCAAGGCCTTGTCAGGATATTTATTCCGGAAATTGGCCTTTAGGTGCCTCACACAGTAACAGTGGCATGCATAGGGTTCCTGCCATTCAAGCAAACGCTCTACAGAACTTAATATACCACCATGACGATTAGATATGAGATAAATACCTGAATGTTGTTTAATTACGTGCTGCTTCAAATTGTTCAAAAATAGCGTTCACATCTCTTGGCTTTCATTAGCACAGATGGCAAAAGCTAGTGGAAATATTTGTCCATTGGCATCTACTGAAACTGCGATCAAAAGCTTAATATTATACTTTCCATAGACATGAGTACCGTCTATGGAAATTACCGAATGGCAATACACAAAACCATCAATTGCTGGTTTAAATGACCCGAACACATAGTTGAAAATATATTCCGGTACTCCTGAACTCCGCTCATGCCTCCATTCAACAACAGTCCCGGGGTTAAAGTATTTTAGTGCAGCCATGTATCTAGGTAGAGATGAAAATGACTTATCCCAATCACCATAAATAATTTCAAATGCATGTTTGCGCCCGAGATATGCCTTTCTTTTGATTATAGTACACCCATATTCCTGATGGACGGATGTAATACACTCCTTGATCTTGTACCTAATGGACACTTCCAAGTGTGGAATCAAAACAAGAGAAATCGAGTCTACATCCAAGTTGAAGTGATGCTGATTGAATGTGTCCATTTCACATCTGTGGGTGCTAATATATTTACCCACTTTCCATAATTCTGTTTCCTTCTTGATCACGCGCAACTTCCAGTTACAGCCCATAAAGTGTCTATGGTATTTGAACTTGTATACCTCCGGAGTTAACTCCCATACCGTCATCTCACGGCACTCTCTTACGCTGTACATTTTTATAGCCCCGGTTAAGCGAGCTTTATCGGAAAAATACATGCCCTTTGCGAATACCGTTGGTCTAGACTCATCCCACATTGCTGACCGAAATTCGTCAGCATCCCTTGTGAGGGCATCCACATCCGGCATACTTGGAAAATTATCAAGGTAGGGAATATGACGCTCATAAAATGACACGTGGGACTTGTACACTCTTGGTCTAACGGGAGGTGGATGAGCATGTTCCCTCGTGAGTTTAGGTTCGACATTCACTTTCTCCTTATCATCACCCTTGTCAGGAAATGGTGTGTCATCTCCAGACTTATCGACATTGTTGTTATAATCACTATTATCTTTCTGACTCTGCACATCAGCCAAATCACGAGTAAATACATCGTCTATGGATAATTGAGTGAGGTCAGGAGCATCAAGTTGCTTATTTTACTACACAAAAAGAACAAAATGATAAGCTACTCAAATTGAAAAATACTTTACATATAGCTATATCACTTCACTTACAAGTCGTACCGTGTTGATACTCCATGATGGATATTTTCCTGTTGGTGATGACTCCCAGATGGACCACCGTGATCCAATACGCCAGAACTACGCATATTCCAACTGGGTGTGGGGTCATAACTTGTAAAATTTATATTCAGACGGTACCCTCAGTGGAAAATATGAGTGTTAATACAAATTCAATCCAACAAAAAATAAACATCATAACAGAATGGAAAATTGAAGTATACCGGTCGTCTTGTGGATTATGTAAAGTAGGAGGGAAATTATTTCCTCGCTCCTCGTTCACCGCGAAGATAAGTTAAGATCCGGCCAAACTCTTTCAGTCGGAACGTATTGGGCTAAAATTACTCCAGAATAACCACTCGATGGCTGGGGGTTATCCCTGCTTTGTGCAATCTCATTATTTCCAACGTCTTCAGCCTTGACGTATATTTCCAACAATTTTATCACAATAAACTCCCTGTATTCATCCAGAATCCGCAAAAAATCTCTAAGAGTTTCATCATCTTAGATGTTAAACTCAGAATAACAAGCAAACCCCTGCGGAGTCACAGAGAAATCTACCGGTTACTTTAAGGTTCACCGAACGTTTCCTCACACTCATTTTATTACGTAACAACGATACCAATTTATCGTACTTCATTGTAAGCAGTAATTTAACATGACACTGTGAAGATGAACTATACCTCACAGAGTTATTCTCCGTTACAACCTCACCCTCCCAATATAATGAAACCCTTATTTTTGGCTCTTCAGACATTATAAGAAATGCTTGATAACAAGAAGAAAAGTTTGAACGGAAGTTAGAATATTTTGTTATGGATTTTCATAGAATCCCAACGCCTTTAAATAAGGCAATGCCTAGCTCGAGGGGCTGAATTTTTTATGTATAGCACGGTATTACACCGCGCTATACCTATTTGGATTATTGTTATGTCAGTTAGTCGCATGAGACTTATTGGTGGATCCACAAACAAGTATAGCGCGACAGCGCTATATATATTTGATTACACTTATGTTAGATAAATATAGGAGACTAGTTGGTGGGCCCACAAATAGGTATACCACGGTATAATAACGCGCTATATATAACGCGGTGTAATACTGCTCTATACTTTAACGGCATAAACATCGTTAAACTATAGCACGGTATTATACCGCGTTATATATAAAAAAGTAATTTTTTAGGCCGTAGAAATATATTTTGAGTCCAAAAATTTAGCATTTAGGTTTCAAAATTCGAATAACATCACCCCAAATATTGTTACAACTCAAAGGACAAAGGAAGAGGAAAGGGACACCAAAAGGTCTACATCCTCAATTTTGTAACATTTGCTTTTGACAATTCATTAGCCTAACCTATGTACTAGAGCATGATTTTGCCTAACTTGTAGCAAGTCCGTTGTTACACAGTGAATTCAATAGATACATGGTGTCATGGTATATGAAATAGCCTCTAAAGCTGATCATTTCCTTTTTCATGGACTTTCACAAAACCTCCTAGGTTACCACTTACCGAGTCCAGAACCAAAATGCGGTTCTTTTGGACTCAAAATACATAAATAGGTGGAGAAAAAAAGATACATTTTTATATATAGTTTCAAAATACTTGGCGCTATACATTAACATTAACTGTACCGTTAATGTATAGCGCCAAGTATTTTGGCACTATACTGAAAAAGTTGACAAGCCCACGTATAGCGCCAAAATAGCTGGCCCTATACCCTTTTTTTCCTGGCCCCACCAATAATTCCTGATTTAATAATAAAGCGTATAGTACCCACTTTTTGGGCGCTATATATAAAAAAAAATTCCCGGCTAGCCATTTCCTATATAAAGAGGTTAGGATTGTATAGAAATTCATTCAAAAAATTTTTAACTCTTGTTGAAACGTTTATTGTTGTTAAATTTTTCAAGATTTTTTTATTATGTCTGAAGAGCGTAGAATAAGAGTTCCATTATATTGGGGGGGAGGGGGGGAGGTGATGAGGTTGTGATGGTGAATAACTCTGTGGGCTACAGTTTACCTGCTAAGTGTCATGTTAAATTGCCACTTACAATGGAGTACGATAAATTAATATCGTTGTTATGCAAAATAATGAGTGTGAGGAAACGTTCACTGATACCTAAAGTAACCGAAAGATATCCATATTCCGTCACTCTGCAAGGGGTTTCTTTTTACTCGGAGTTTAACATCGACGATGATGAAACTTTGAGTGATTTTCTGAGGACTCCAGACGAATGCAGAAAATTTCTTGTAATCACAACGTTGGAGATGTACGTGAAGGTCGAAGATGTTCCAAAAAACGAGGTTGTGCATAGTAAAGATAACCCCCAGTCATCGGGTAGTTATTCTGGAGTAGTTTTTGCCGGACTGGTTCCGTATGAAAGAGTTTTCCTTGATTTAAACTTATTACCGCTAGCGAATGAGCAGCGAGAAAATAATTTATACCCTGCTTTTCATAATTCACAAGACGAGTGGTAAACTTCAATTTTCATTTGTGTTAATTATGTATATTTTTTGCGTATTGAATTTGTATTAACGCTCATATATTTAATAGGGGGTACCATCCGGATATGAATTTTACAAGTGGCTCATCCGATAGTCATCACCTAATTGAAAACGTCCATCATGGAATTTTATCACATTACTACTTGTAAGTGAAGTGATATAGCCATATGGAAAGCATTTATTAATTCAGTAGCTTATATTTTTGTTGGTTGTGCAGTGAAAACGAGAAAGTTGAACCACCCGTACTTACTCAATTTTCCGAAAATGATGTATTACATTGGGATCTGGCAAATGCACAGAGTGAGGAATAGAACAGTGATTACGATAATAATATGGATGAATCTGGAGACGAGATAACCTTTTCTCATGAGGATGGTGATGCGCAGGATGAGGAGAAAGGACCTGATTTGAAGAGAGACCCCCGTAGACGAAGAGTGTACGAGTCTGAAGTGTTGTTTCATTTAAGGGAGATTCCTTACATTGATAACTTTCCAACCATGCCGGATGTGGAAGCTCTCACAAGGGATTTTGATGGAATCCGAATAGCAATGTGGGATGAGTCTAGACCAACGGTGCTTGCAAAGGGGATGCTTTTTCCTGATAAAGTGCGCCTAAGTAGGGCTTGTAAAATGCACAACGTAAAAGAGTGCCATGAGATGCAGGTATGGGAGTCAAGTGTGACAGTATACAAGGCTGTTTGCCGCAGGTGGTTTTAGCCATGTAATTGGATATTGCGTGCGACCAAGAAGAAGACAGGTATGTGGAAAGTGGGTAAATACATTCCCACCCATACATGCGAAATGGACACATTCAACGGGAATCACTTCAACTTGGATATTGACTTAATTTTTCTTGTTCTCATTCCACACATCGAACAGTCCATAAGGTATAAAATCAAAGAGTGCATTACAGTAATCCACCAGGAACATAGCCATACCATTACTAAAAGAAAGGCATTTCTCGGGCGCAAACGAGCATTTGAAATAGTCTATGGTAACTGGGATAAGTCATTTGCAGATCTGGATAGGTACATGGCTGCACTGCAGCAGTTTAACCCCGGGACGGTTGTTGAGTGGAAGCTTGAGCGGAGTCCGGGTTAACCAGAATATATATTCAATTACGTGTTCTGGGCGTTTATACCAGCAATTGATGGTTTTTCGTATTGTCGCCCCGTAATATCCATAGACGGAACTTATGTCTATGAAGAGTACGATATCAAGCTGTTGATAGCCGTGGCAGTAGATGCTAATGGACAGATATTTCCTCTACCTTTTGCTAGTTGTGCCAATGAAAGCCAAGAGACGTGGACGCTATTTTTGAACCACTTTAAAGAGCACATTGTCAAATATCATTTCGGTATCTATCTAATATCTGATCGGCACGATAGTATCTTAAGTTCTGTGGAGAACTAGCCTGCATGGCAAGAACCTTATGCCTACCATCGTTACTGTGTTAGGCACCTTAAAGGAAATTTCCATAAGGCATATCCCAATAAGGATCTATATAATTTGATGTGGATGGTAGCAACAGACCACCAACAGCATAAATTCCGAAGGCACATGGAATATAAAATACTTAGGGAAAAATTAGGTATCAATAGCTGCCCCTCTTTACCCGGGAAGGATGAAAGAGTTGTCGGGTAAAGATATGATGGCCAATTTTGACCGGAAGCAGCAATTTGAAAAGAATTTGATCGAGCTCTGGTCTCTGAGCTGCCTACATATCCCTGGTTTTATAGGAATCAGGCCGTATCTAGTTCAAGAACCATTGACGGAACATGCCGATGGAGATTTGAAAGGACGGACACGACGCTTGGGGGAAGCAAAAGGTACTTTGAAGTTGATCGGCTGCGAGAACCGGAACGGGGTCGCTCCTGCTGAGACGGCCGTTGCTAGCCGGTATACCTGCAAGTGAGCAATATAGGCGTATATCATGCATAAACTTAAACATGATGCAAGTTCCCGTTGGAACATGAATGTTGTCTTTGGACGGTTAGGATGACGTCCTCAGACCATGATGTCCTGGGCCATGAAGCGCAAAATTAAAGGATTCGCAGGCCATGAAATGATGTTCTCGGGCTATGATAATGGTACCTCAGAACCATGATGCCTTTGAATAATGATGTGCAAGATATAAAGTGGGATACTCGGGCCATGGTATGGTGTTCTCGGGCTATGAAGATGATGCCTCCGAACGATGACTCCTTTAGACAGATTGGCAATATTTCAGCCCATAAAATGCAAGATTTGGCGGTATTTTAGCCGATGCAAAAGCGTAAATGGCGATATTTCAACCAACGGAAATTTAAATAAAACAGGCGATGTTTCAGCCGATGTAAAAGTAAAATGGCGATGTTTCAGCCGATAGAGAATTTAAATAGTAGTTTGGCGATATTTCAGCCGATTGCATGACGTAAATAAAAGTGGCGATATTTCAGCCATGCAAGTGGAGGTAGAGCTTAACCTCGAAAGGCAGAAAGGTAGCCTTATGCAATGCAGAAAAATGCAGATGGAGACAACGCTTAGTCTCGGAAGGCAGAAAGGTAGCCTTATGCAATGCAGGAAATGCGGATGGAGACAACGCTTAGTCTCGGAAGGCAGAAAGGTAGCCTTATGCAATGCAGAAAAATGCAGATGGAGACAATGCTTAGTATCGGAAGGCAGAAAGGTAGCCTTATACAATGCAGAAAAATGCAGATGGAGACAACGCTTAGTCTCGGAAGGCAGAAAGGTAGCCCTATGCAATGCGGGAAATGCAGATGGAGACAATGCTTAGTCTCGAAAGGCAGAAAGGTAGCCTTATGCAATGTAAAAAATACGGATGGAGACAACACTTAGTCTCGGGAGGCAGAAAGGTAGCCTTATGCAATGCAGATGGAGACAACGCTTAGTCTCGAAAGGCAGAAAGGTAGCCTTATGCAATGCAAAAAATGTGGATGGAGACAATGCTTAGTCTCGGAAGGCAGAAAGGTAGCCTTATGCAATGTAGGAAATGCAGATGGAGACAACGCTTAGTCTCGAAAGGCAGAAAGGTAGCCTTATGCAATGTAGGAAATGCAGATGGAGACAACGCTTAGTCTCGAAAGGCAGAAAGGTAGCCTTATGCAATACAGATAGTGCAGATAGTAATAAATGATTCTTAGTTGATTGCTAGTAACTGATTGTGATATTGCGGCTGCTGGGGCCATTGTGTGCGGATAGCAAATGCGAATAGGTGTGACGGTTTGATGCGGTTGCGTAACATGTTTGGTAACTTTGTGACTTGGGTGCCTGCATCCAAAGAAAATCGTGAGTTTTGTAAAGGGGAAAGGTTAGTTCACTCTTCTGTGGCTTCCGTCGCCGTGCATCATTGGGGTAGCATCCTAAACAGCAGTTATCATAGTTATGCATGATTTAACAAATATAAAGTAAGAAGAAAATAGTTTTGTTTAAATGAACCAAAGAATGCAACGTGGTTCAAAGCACTGCAACCTCTCTTGCTCCGGAATTTTGAGGGTCCTCCTCAAAATTCTGCCCTAGTTTACTAGGCTGGCACTTCTGATGGCTGCGCTGAATGAATGAGAAAATCAACTTCCGAATTTTGAGGATCCTCCTCAAAATTCTGCCCCAGTTTACTGAGGTGGCATTCTTGGTGACGAGCGGCTGAAGACCAACTTCGGAATTTTGAGGGTCCTCCTCAAATTTCTGCCACAATTCCAATAATATGGGGAAATTGGGACTTTTATTAAATTGTGACCGAACCCATAGGGCTGCCTACGTATCCCCTCTTAAACGGGAATCAGGTGAGGCGTAGTTCAAATTACATCATAAAAAAATCATAAGTGATTACACATAGTATTGTTTCACTGCATCTGAGTTGATTAGCTTCGGCTAGACTTCTCCGTCCATTTCTGCAAGGATAAGGGCTCCTCCAGTAAGAACACGGTGAACCTTGTACGGACCTTGCCAGTTGGGAGAGAATTTCCCCTTGGCTTCATCTTGATGCGGGAATATCTTCTTCAACACTAGTTGCCCCGGTGTGAACTTCCTTGGCTTAACTCTTTTGTTGAAGGCTCTGGACATTCTGTTATGATACAACTGACCGTGGCAAACTACATTCATCTTTTTTCCATCTATAAGGGCTAACTGCTCGTAACGACCTTTTACCCATTCTGCATCGTCCAACTCTGCTTCTTGTATGATTCTCAAGGAAGGAATTTCTACCTCGGCGGGGATGACTGCCTCTGTACTATAAACTAGCATGTAGGGAGTTGCCCCAGTTGATGTGCGGATCATGGTGCGGTATCCCAGCAAGGCAAATGATAACTTCTCATGCCATTATTTGTGACTTTCGACCATCTTCCTTAGTATCTTCTTGATATTCTTGTTGGCTGCCTCTACAGCTCCATTCATCTGAGGCATATAGGTTGTAGAGTTCTTGTGTTTGATCTTGAATGCCTCACATATTGTCTTCATCAAATCGTTGTTGAGATTGGAACCATTATCAGTGATGATTGATTCTGGAATTCCGAATCGGCAAACAATACGATCACGGACGAAATCTGCCACAACTTTCTTAGTTACTTCTTTGTATGACGCTGCCTCAACCCATTTAGTAAAATAATCAATTGCCACCAGGATAAATCTGTGCCAATTTGATGCGACAGGCTCGATAGGTCCAATGACATCCATTCCCAGGCGGCGAATGGCCACGGCGAGCTTGTTGCAGTAAGCTCATTTGGAGGAACCTTTATCATATCTGCATGTATCTGACAGCGATGGCACTTGCGAATGTACTGGATACAGTCTATTTCCATAGTCATCCAAAAATACCCTGCTCGGAGTATCTTCTTTTCTAAGACAAAACCATTTATGTGCGGCCCGCATGTCCCTGCGTGCACTTCGTCCAATAGTTTGGATGCTTCCTTTGCTTCTACACACCTTAGTAAACCCAAATCGGGAGTCCTCTTGTATAGGATTCCTCCGCTGTGAAAGAAGTTGTTGGATAATCTCCGAAGTGTGCATTTTTTAGTAGCGTTGGCAAGTTCTGGATACTCCCCTGCGGTCAAGTACCTTTTGATGTCGTGGAACCATGGTTTTCCATCTACTTCTTCCTCAACGTGAGCACAATAAGATGGCTGATCATAAATCCTTACTGGGATGGGATCAATGAAATTCGTATCTGGATGCTGGATCATGGATGATAAAGTGGCTAATGCATCAGCGAACTCGTTTTGTACCCTGGGGACATGCCTGAAATCCGTCTTTGTGAATCTTTTCCTTAACTCCTGTATGTGATGAAAATAGGGAAGTATCTTGGAGTTTTTGGTGGCCCATTCTTCTCGAACTTGATGTATGAGCAGGTCTGAGTCCCCGATTATTAGCAACTCTTGAATGTTCATGTCAATGGCCATCTAGAGTCCCATGATGCAAGCTTCGTATTCATCCATGTTGTTTGTGCAAGGGAACCTGAGCTTGGCGGATACTGGGTAATGCTGGCCAGTTTCTGATACTAGGACTGCCCCTATGCCAACTCCTTTGAAATTTGCGGCTCCATCGAAAAATAACCTCCAACCATCGTAGGATTCTGCAATATCTTCTCCTACAAAGGACACTTCTTCATCAGGAAAATACGTTTTCAGTGGTTCGTATTCTCCTTCAATGGGATTCTCGGCAAGGTGATCTGCTATGGATTGACCCTTGATTTCTTTCTGAGTCACGTAAACAATGTCGAACTCACTCAACAAGATTTGCCACTTGGCGAGCCTGCTAGTGGGCATGGGCTTCTGGACGATATACTTCAGCGGGTCCATCCTGGATATGAGATAGTTAGTGTAGGCACAGAAATAATGCCTTAATTTCTAAGCTACCTAAGTCAGAGCACAACAGCTGCGCTCTAATAGAGAATACCGGGCCTCGTACGGGGTAAACTTCTTGCTGAGATAATAGATGGCTTGCTCCTTTCTCCCTGTTTCATCATGTTGTCCCAGAACACAACCGAATGCTCCATCCAATACCGTAAGGTAAAGCAATAGAGGTCTTCCTAGCTCGGGAGGAACCAAGACTGGCTGCGCTGACAGGTATTCCTTGATTCTGTCAAAGGCTTTATGACAATCATCAGTCCATCTAGTAGCAGCATCTTTCTTTAGCATTTTAAAGATGGGTTCACAAATGACTGTGGACTGAGCTATGAACCGGCTGATATAGTTGAGTCTTCCCAAGAAACTCATCATGTCCTTCTTGTTCTTTGGCGGTGGCAATTCTTGAATGGCTTTGACTTTTGACGGGTCCAATTCTATCCCTCGACGACTCACGATGAAGCTCAGTAGTTTTTCGGCAGGAACCCCGAATGCGCACTTGGCGGGATTCAGTTTCAGGTTATACCTTCTTAGTCTATTGAAGAACTTTCTCAGGTCTTCCATATGATCAGTGGCTTTTTTGGATTTGATGATGACGTTGTCCACATATACCTCGATCTCCTTATGTATCATGTCGTGAAAGATAGTAGTCATAGCTCTCATATAGGTGGCACCAGCATTCTTTAACCCAAACGACATCATTTTGTAACAATACATCCCTCATGGCGTGATGAAAGCCATTTTCTCTGTATCTTCCTCGTCCATCCATATCTGATGGTATCCGGCGAAATAATCAACAAAATATTGCAACTCATGCTTGGCGCAGTTGTCGATAAGAATGTGTATGTTCGGCATGGGGAAGTCATCTTTGGGACTGGCCCGGTTGAGATCCCGGTAGTCGACACAGATTCTAACCTTCCCATCCTTCTTTGGTACTGTCACGATGTTGGCTAACCATGTTGGATACTCTACCACTTTGAGAACCTTAGCTTTGACTTGCTTAGTAATCTCTTCTTTAATTTTCAAACTCATGTCGGGCTTGAATTTCCTGAGCTTCTGCTTTACCGGCGGACAGGCTAGATCTATTGGCAACTTATAAGCTACAATGGCTATGCTGAGACCAGTCATATCATCGTACGACCAGGAAAATATGTCCTCATATTCTTTCAAAAATTCTGTATATTCTTCCTTCTCTGATGGCGATAAGTGAACACTGATGCGAGTTTCTTTGAAATTCTCTGTATCTCCCAAATTAATGACCTCAGTTTATTCCAGGTTGGACTTAGTTATATTCTCAAAATTCTCAACCTCTTCGACGACCTCTTCAGATATTTCATCTTCCTCTGAGTCTATGTCCTTTTGTTGCGTTGTTTCGTTGCAAGTCACAGTCGTTGGTTCATTGTCAAGATAAGTAGTAGTAATGCTGTATAAAATAGAGTAAATGATAGAAAAATAATAAGCGAGATATATATGATAAACTGAAATGCTTTGATTAAATCCATAACTGTTTGAAACATCGGAGCTCTTTTCGAAATAAAAGACAATGCAGAAAGAAAAATCAACTAGTAAAGTAAGCTAAAAAGATGAGATGCATGGTGCTTTTGTTTAGCCTTGCTACCCCGAAGCCTTCCGGGCCCTGACGGTCCTAATTGACCAATTGCTGAGGCGGTCTCCTCTGCTTACAGCTTGTATGGAAGGGCCTTCCTCCCCCTCCTCCTTGAAAAGAACACAGCAGTCCATGTCATCAACCTCCAGGAACAAATTCTTCATGGCTGCCAACGCCTCATCTTCTTCTGACCCACATATAGTATCTGTCGTTTGGAAGGTCTGCTCCAGGCTAGGTATCGGAAACTCCAATGGATAGTAGGGGTTGCACCATGGTGGCGACCAGTTCTGGAATTCCTCCCAGGTGTAGTTGTACCCTAAGACAAAGGTAGTGCCATGCTTCTTCAGTTTGATGGGCTTAGTGATCCCCTGAAGATTTTTACCGAGTCCCTTTCCAGGCTCGTACCCACACCAATTCAGGATACTTTCGAACTTGTTGTCCCACCACTTATCCTTATATACAGCGTTGACCCTTTCGATGTGGTGGTATGTTTCTCTGCCTATTCTCCTTCTGCCCCCGATCATTGGGATGGTCTGGCGACTATATATGGGATTACTACCATCGCCATGAATGATCACTTCTTGGTGATTCCATTCAAACTTTACCGCCTGATGCAGGGTCAATGCTACGGCTCCAATAGTGTGGATCCAAGGGCATCCCAACAGCAAGTTGTAGGATGCCGGGACATCTATCACTTGAAGTCGACATCGAACCATGTTGGTCCTATTTGCAAGCATAGGCTGATTTTTCCAATAGTAGATCTCTGGGACCCATCGAAGGCCTTGACATTGATGCCCCATCTTTGATCTCATGTAGGCCTTTTCCCAAAGTTCTGAAGGTTATAAGTGGACATATGGTGAGGCTGGATCCTCCATCGATCAGGACTCTAGTGATGAAATAACCCTTGCATTGCACGGTGATGTGCAGTGCCCTGTTGTGGCTTAATCCTTCCGGCGATAACTCATCTTCATGGAAGGTTATTTTGTGACTCTCCAGCACTTGCCCCACCATATTCGCCATTTCACCCCCAGTTATATTGCAGGGCACATAAGCTTCGCTCAGTATCTTCATCACATCAGAACTCTGTAGAAGAGATAGGATGGAGATCTATGCTGGTGTTTTGTTCAATTGTTCAGCGACCAAGTACTTCTTAGCTTGTACTTTCCTCCAAAGATCGTCGGGTCCTGTTTCAATAGGTCGTCCCGAGGCTTGCTTACCGGACTCAGCTAGGTGCTCTGGAGTGTACACCCTTCCTGCTCTAGTCATTCCTTGTGCAGCAGTTGTTTCTCCTGTCTTGGTCTTTCCTTTCCTCCTAGCTTCGGCAGTGTAATCCCATGGTATGGCATTTGAGTGGAATGGTGTTATGTCAGTCATTGCCAACGAAATAGGCACCCTTGGTGGTAACACAACAACTTCAAAGGGTGTAGGTGCCTTTGGAACTCCAAATTCAACCTCGATCGGCTCGGACGCCTTTGCAGAAGGAGGCGCTTCAAATTCAAGAGGTATAGATGTATTTACTTCCTCGCCCCCGGAGGGCTAATTCTACACAACAATTGGGTTAAGGGTAACAACTGGCTTCTTTGGTTCATCCCCTTCAGCAATCAAACATATCGACCCTTTGGGGTCCCAATCATCCTCGATCTCGATCATATGAATGTCTCCACCTTTATGGTCAGGCAGGGGGTTGTTACAAACATTAGTAGCGGGCTCCTTTGCTACAATGACCTTATTGTTGATCAGGGTTTGAATCTTGTCTTTCAATGAAAGACACTCATCAAAGGTGTGTCCCTTCATGTCGGAGTGATACGCACAGGTCTTGTTGGGGTTGATCCACTAGGAGGGGTTTTCTAGAGCTTTGGCTGGGATAAGAGTAACATAACCAGTAGCCTTAAGTCTTTCATATACCTGGTCAATTGGTTTAGCGATGACTGTGTATTGTCTGGGAGGTTTACGGTCAAAATTTGGTCTGGGTCTTGGAAAATTTTGACGGGTGGGTGGTGATTGGTAGTTAGAGGGTTGAGCGTTATAAGCTTGGTAAACAGGTGCTGGTTGAGAGTATCTAGGCGATGTGGGTTGATATGTGAGAGATGGAGAGGATTGGTAAACAGGAGGTGGATATGAGGGTGCGGGTGCTTGGTAATTCAGGACGAGCTGATATGTAAGTGGGGGTGATGGGTAAGTGTGGTATTTTGGTGGTGATTTAGCTCCCTGTGCGATCATCACGGCACTTAAATCTTTCTTCTTCGACGTGCCACCGGTTTGTAAAGCCTTATTGGTGGCCTGTAATACTTCAAGATTCGTAACCATACCATTCTTAATTCCCTCTTCGATTCTTTCTCCGAGTTTGATGATATCAGAGAACTTTTGACCCTCGATCAACATCAACCTCTCGTAATATTGGGGATCCTGAGCCCGGACGAAGAATCTGTTTATTTTCTCTTCTTCTAGGGTCGGCCTGACCTTTGCAGCTTCTGACCTCCAACGAGTGACATATTCGCGTAATGTTTCGGTGGGTTTCTTCTTCAAATTTTGTATGTAGAATACATCTGGTGCATTCTCTATATTGAATCGGAATCTATCCATGAAGTCCGATGCCATACGTACCCAACTTGTCCATTTCTTGGGGTCCTAACTGATGTACCAGGATAGTGCATCTCCCTTCAGGCTCCTCATGAAGAGCTTCATACGGATCTTCTTATCTCTTCCAACCCCAACTAGCTTATCGCAATAGGCCCTCAGGTGGACTCTGGGATCTCCTGTTCTGTCAAACATTTCGAACTTGGGAGGTTCGTACCCCTCCGGAAGTTCAACATCTGGTTAAATGCACAAGTCCTCGTTATTCAATCCTTCAATCCCTTTGTTACCTTCCACGCCCTGAAATCGGCTGGTTAACTTCTTGAGTTCTGCCGCTAAGTTCCTGATAAGGGAGTCCTTGCCATCAGATTCAGGTGCATTTGAGATTGGTTGGGTGTATTGGGGTACAGTATCCACGTAAATAGGAGTGTTGTAAAGATGGTCATTTATGGTGTTCAGTGGCTCGGGAATGAGTAGTAGAGTGTTATTCAGAGTGTGGCATGTGTTGCAGTATTAGGTATGAGTGGGTTGTATCTGTGGTTGTGGGGTGTTTTATGGAGGTGCGGGATTTTAGGTGTTGACATCAGGAGAGGCGAGGGAAAATGATAGGTTCGCCAAATTCCGAACCTGATCCAGTTCTTCGCAGAATTTCAACAGCTATTGTTCCAGTTGTGCAGTAGTTTCCTTAGTAGTCGGGGTACCCTGAGGAATCTCAATCTCCTTTCTGGCACTTGTATCTCCCATTCTACCTTTGTTCTTGTTTCGGACAGGACTCGGAGGAGGAGGAGGTGGAGGGCCCTTGGATCTTGTGGAGTATGCTGATGGTGCCAAAATGCATGAATTAACCTTTGGGGAGGGAAGTAAAAGAAAAACAAAAAGGTAACAAGTTAGGGCGGTTTATGAGGAAAAAGTATTGCAGTATTTAAACACATTGTGCGAGAATATAAATTGCGTCTTAATTTTAGTGCCTCGTTGTGCCCGAGGTAGGCCTAGCGACAAATAGTTTTGGAGAACTTATAATGCTAAATGCCTCATTTTATTGATAAAAATTAGACGAATCTAAAACGACTCTAAATAATAGAAAGTAAAATGTCAGTAGTGGCCATTGGCCTTATTACATCATTAAAGCAAAATAAAGGACTCATAACTACTTGGTCCCAGAAGGACCTTCCCCAGATTTGGCATCCTTGTCTCCCTCGAACAGCTCCACCAACTCGCGTAGTCCTAGCAGTAAGTAGGTTCGGGCCAGATGTCCGCCTACATTTCCTTCGGCGTTTTAGCAGTCTTCGATCCTCTTGATGAACTTTCCTTCTAGCTCTACTAGACCCCGCTCCAAATATCCTAACCGATTATTGGCGCTAAAAGCCATTTCTTTCCACTCCTTGATCAATTTCTGATGGGCTTCTTGTATTATTCCGATGCTCACTTTCACACTCTCAAATTCTCTTGCGCAGTTGATTATACTTAACCTGTGCTTCAGCATGCTCGTCAATAATTCTGTGACCTCGAACGAATCTCGGTTGACCCATGCCATTGTCTTCTAACCAACCCAAATAATGCGGCACACAACCGATGTGGTACCTGTCTGGCTTGATGGATTCCCTTCCTAAAACGATTTTGCAATGCCACAAATGCTGAGCTTGGCACCTGTGAGGGCTATCATCGTCCTGGAAATCAGCCCTGAGGTGACTCGTTTTATCGACCCTTGGTATGATTTGTTTTCTTCCAGCTTGCCTCATGGCTCGGAGAGGAACGTAAGGATAAGTCCCTCTCAAACCAATCAGTATGATAAATGGCGCATCTCGGGATCGAATAATGAATTCATCTGTAGGGAACCACTCAAACATCCATTGCACCTAGTCTTCTTCCAGATTTTCAAACAATTCTACCCATCCTCTGGCGTCATCCGGCTGAGCGAACATTTTAGGCATATAATTCATACGCCTTGGCTGGTAGAAGGTGATATGATCATCCCAATCTCTACGTAGGATCTCTTGTCAGTATTCTTCTTTCTGGAGGTGTTCCATGAGCCAAAGCTGAAGCAATAAGTTGCAACCCTCAAAATGACTGCCTTGTTATTGACACTTGTTCAAGGTGCAGTATATCTCGACGACGATCATGGGCATTATGCTAAAAGTTTGCCCACCAATCCCTTCCATCAGAGTTTTGGTCACCATGGCTAGTCTGGTGTGGATCCTACCCTTCTTCAAAGGGAACACGATCATCCCCAAAAAGCAAAACATGAAAACAAAGACCCTTCTATGGACATTCCCCAATGAGGTGATAGTAAATTCATCTGAATAGGTGTGGTATGACTTGCTATGGCCGTACCTTTCGTATATATAGTCAAATGGGATGTAGGAGTATTTCAAACATGTTAAGTATGGGTTTTTCTTTAGTCCCATCATCTTAAGGAAACCCTTTCCTTTGCGATTTTCTGGCATAAGCAAACCCGGAGTCTCCCAAGGAACTCCAGCTAAACCCTATATCTCTTCAAGTTGGAGTCATTTCAAGATCACCAAAGCGGAACACAGATTTGTCACTATCCCAGAACAATGTTGCAGATTCCCTAAGTACTTGCGTACGAGTATTTGATCACTAGAATGGAGATCATTCCTTCAATTCAGCAGCCTCGGATGAATGTTGGTTACCATGCCAAATCTGGGGATCTTGTGCCTCATTTTCTGCAAAACAGAGTGTTAGGCCCTTACCCCCACCAGATTCGACTATTTAAATCAATAATTAGCATAGCAAGCACTTAAGTTCTCCAAATAAATGCACAGAACGTGGAGGCGTCCGTTTGGGTTTCAAGAAAACCCGGCGGACTTTGGACAAGGCTATATTAATGAGTCATTATGTGGACAACATAACTGACTCGACTAGGTTTGATCATGATGCATGCACAATTTAAATGGAATAAGGTTTCTATTTTGAAGTGCTAGACTGGCACCCTTGAGCGGACAACTCAAGAGGGAAAGGCACTAAACCGTCGACTACACCATTGATCGACTGGTTTTACCGCAAATATGCCTTTGCCAAATTTAGGGGGCGATAGTATTGGAAGTGCGCAACTACTCATTATAAGCGTTGCTATAGTATTTGTTTGGCACGAGCGGAATATGATGTTGAAGATGCTGTTTACAAGGATGAAACAAATTGACATGTATTTTCACGTTCATAAAGTTTACAATGATTGCTAAGAAATTACAACAGTATTGATGGAAAGCAGTAAATGAAAGTAATTAAAGAAAAAGAAACAAAAGAAATAAGTCAGTTTCAAATAAAGGCATTAAACAAAGCAATAAAATAAAGCGATGAAGTCACGTATAGCATGCAATGGTAAAAGCCTAAAGAAATCCCCAGCAGAGTCGCCATGTTGTCGACGCCCCCTTTTTCCTAAAGCGAAATCGGGTTCACGACATTCGGGAAGACAACTCATTTCCCGCTTTGGGAATTGGGTTTTGGAGTTTGGAGAGTCGCCATCTAATGATTATAGTGCATTAGGACACTTCTAGAAGAATTAAAGATGAAGACCAGAGTTTTGGGTAAGGGCTTGAAACTATCTTAAGGGGAAGGTGTTAGGCACCCCTCAAGATCCACTAGTGTTGTTCCCGGCCATGCTACAATTGTGACTTTAAATGCAAGTACAAATAAACAAGTACAAGAAGCACAAAAAGGTTAAGAGAAGTGCTGAATTTTAGAAAGGAGCAGTTTGATAAAAAAAAAATGTGCAACAGCTTTTAAGATTCAGAAAATTGTTAAACTAATAAAGAGGGAAAAGGGGGGGTCCTAGGTTTATACATTACATGGATCATTCGCACAACACTGGTACCCAATTATACGCAGAGTGTTATTGTGTAATCATCATCTCCATGTCTACCCTTCCCACCTCGTTAAGGTATTAAAGCACGGAATGGTATCGTTTACTTATCGCATGCTACTACCCGTCCCAATCCTATCAGTCCCGGGGTATTAGGACTTCTAATCCTAAAGGGGAAAGAAAGGGATGGAGGCCTTTATGGAGTTTAAAGGATAAAATTCTAGCTCGACATTAGAAACAAGTATCAAGTAAAAGGGAAGAATAAACAAGCAAATAAGGCTCAAATTAACTCCAGAAGTCAAATAATCATACAGTTTAGCATGCCTTGACAAATACTGATTTGGTCTTAGATTAAAATTAACGGCGAGTGGGCTGGTTCAACACCTATATTTAGACAGAAAGTCTGCATTAGGCAACTCGGATACCGTTGTCAGGGACTGACCCAATGATTAATTAGCCAACCCTTTTTTTATGAGTTGAAATAAAACTAGGCACAGGATCTATTAATTTCAGGAAAAAGTTGCAAAAAGAGTTACCAGTAGTTTCAGAAAAGATGCAGACTGATTAAAAGGTTTGCAAGTTTCAGGAAAGTGAGGATTGATTATAGAAAAGGTTTGCCAATTTCAGCGGGTTTTAGAAAAAGGGTAGAAGACTACCAGTTTTAGTAAAATAGATACGAGTTCCAACAATCGATGCTGTTTTTAAAAACGGATGAGGCTGTTAAAAAAATTGAGATTTCCTACAGGCATGCTTTCTATACGTGCACTGATTTTAATACCTTTTCAGACATTAATAGAAGTCTTATACACATGATGTCTATATGCAACCTTATTATTAAACCTGCAAACGGTTTGCCTAATAACATTTGTATATGCAGAAATTCAAGAGCCTATAGACATGATCTCTATATGTGTAATTACAAAACAGGAGTGTTAAAACCTATAGACATGCTTTCTACGTGATTTTGCGGTAAAGTTAAGCGTGAAATCCTATAGGCATGGTCTCTATATGATTGAATCAGTATTAAGGACCCTATAGGCAGGATTTCTAGTTTGATTAAAAAAAATCCTAAATCATGATTTCTACCCCTTGGATGCAAGAATGTAAAGACCCCTCCCACGCCCTTTTACTATACTCCCCGAGTTTCATACAAAGTTATTACGACCCAATAGATCAAACTGGAAATTAAAAGTACATCAAGAGCTAACAGCTAGATCCGAGCAGCCTAAGTCAACCTTAATGTCTAATAATATGTGATTGAGCCACTTCCGGGATCCAGATTTCCAAAGCCTTCTCTTTATCCAGGGTGTTTCAAAGTTCCAAGGAATCTCAGGTATTCCCGGCATTGCTTACACCTAAGATACCATTAGAATAGAAATAGTGCAGTGTGGAAGAGCCAGCTCTCAGGCATCCAAGTTCAGAGGGAGCTTATGGGGTCCCAAAGCATGGCTTGCCAGAGAGGGGCAGAACTTAATAGCTAAGAGTAAGTGCAAAGTGAAAGGGGAATTGGGGAGCCATGAAAGGTGGTGGTCATACCAAGCCACAAAGTAGGCTGGCACACCCCTGACCACTTGTTTGATTAAACAAGTTAAGAGCAGACCCTTGAAGGTCAGACCAGGGTCTGGACAGTGATTAGGACACTGCTAGACCTAAGTCCAAGGCTCAAACACATAAAAGGGGAAAAGGGAATGGGAACTGATTGAGTTTGGGATTCAAAGAATCCAATCCAGAATCATGGACAACAATATTAGAGTGTTGTCATGCCCTGAACCATAACTCACATATAAAGGGGTATGGGGGTTTGGGATTCATAAAGTATCAAATTCATGACAAGCAACTGATTCCATACATAATTTAAATACTGAACTATAAAGGAAAGGGGAAACATGTGACAATGTGCTAGGAACAAATGTCAACTAAAAGAAGTAGGTAGACACATTTTTGTTGAGGCATGTAAACTAATTGAGACATACCAGTAGAGAAGCAAAAGTGTGTAGAAGAAAGTAAACAAAGTCCACAGCAGCACAAGTATCAGAAAGAGAGAGAGTTTTAAGTGAGAGTGAATTGTGAACTCAGATTGTGTTCCGTGTTCGTGTGTTCAAAGAGAAGGGAGGAGAGTATTTATAGTGTAAAAACAAGCAAAAAATAAGGTAAGGATTGCAGTTCAACAATAATTAGGGGAACAAGTGTAAATTAAAATTAAATCAGTATGAAAGACTTCCTTTAATTAAGGAATTAAAATCAAACGGTACATGCAAGTGCTAAATAAGGAAAGAGATCACATAGGCTGAATATGACTAGTAAGGAAGTATTTCAAGCATAGTACAGGCACATAGTAGGTAATAGAGGCTAGGTTCATCAGACTCCAATCAAGGAAAGGTTTATAAGAATCCAATACCAATATAATCAAGGTAAGGGAATCAATCAACTTGAGTAAGAAAGGCAGGGGTCGAGATTTCAAGGCAAGCATTCAAATTGGACTGAGAAGCAGGGAAATTAGTACAATAAGGAAAGGATCAATTACAAGAGTGCAATGAGAATCACACAAAGAGATTTGAAGTCAGCCCATAATTAAGGGCTACTTTGAGAGGGAAATTTAACATATAAAGGAGTGCATAGCCTCGAGCATGTGAGGCTGTTATCATGACAAAGAGTATAATCACATGATAGTCACGTAAGTCAGGTTTCAGTGACAGGCAAAGGATCAGAAGCATGCAAGGAGTCGAGTGAAAATCATAGACGAGTTTGACAAGTAGCAAGAGCGTAGAACCAAAAGAATTACATGCTAAAGCAAAGAATCAGATCGAGCAATCTCGAACAGACGAAGAACTTCAGGAACTCAAACAGACCCCCAAAAAACTAGGGTTTTCCAGAATCAATCAGATTTACAGAAAATAAGCAGATAAACACATAAACAGTCTCAGAGTCTCAAATAAACCCTAAAATTAGGGCTTTCACGCTTAAGCAGTAAATCAAACGAACACCAACATGTAGACTTATAAAATCGAACAAATTCAAAAATTAGGGCTTTCCATCACCAATTAAACCTAGAGATGCTGAGCAGATGAGTCAAACAAAACATTTAAAAGACAGACTCAGAAACCCTAATTTAAAATCAAAGGGTTTTGAAAAAGGAGATTTGGGGAAACTGCTTTAAACATCACACACAACATAGATCTAGCACAGATCTAAACGAATAAAATAAAAAAGAACCTTGAATAGGCTAGGGTTTCTGAGAACCCTAAAGGACGAGAAAGGCTTGGAAGTCACAAGATCAGATCTGAGTCGATAAGGTCAGAACCAGGCTCAGGAGGCTAAGATATGCCGGAGCAGGGCCGGAAATGGCCGAAAACCTTGTATAGATGAAGGTCTGGGTGAAGACCCTCGAAGACGGGACTTCGAATCTTCAGGCACCAGGCATGTGAAAGCAGTAGATGGTGGGTAGAGGTCGTCCATAGTTAGATTAGCCACGGATTTCGGTGACTTGAGGTCGAAGAGAGGCTAGGCGGCTATTAGGGTTTCAGGTGGGTGAGAGCGTTTTGATAGAGATGAGGGATTAGAGGCGGCGGTCTTTGAGAGAATGGGGAGGATTTGGGGGTAGTTTGGAATTAAAAAGGAAAGGGGGAACGATGGCCGTTGATCTAAATGTTCAACGGCCAGGATTAAAAGGGTTATGGGTTGGGTCGATCAAATGGGTATTGGGTCGGGTAATTGGGTTAAATTGGGTTAGGGAATTAGGCTTAGGTTTGGGGCTGAGATTGGGTTCAATTCCGGTTAAAATTGAAATGCAAAAAGGGCTAGCTTTTAAATAGCCACTTTTCCCTTGTTTAATTTATAAAAAATAGCAAAATAATTTCTGGAAGTAAATCAAACGTACTAAAAATAATTAATAATATATAATTATAGAATTAAAAATATAGGAGTCCACTTTATAAATATAATTACAATTAAATCTTAAAAGGGGCTAATATTGCAATTATGTGCAATTTAGCTTTAAAAATACTAAGTGAATTTGTAAAAAAAAAAATGTACAAAAATCATGTTAGTCATATTTTGGTGTAAATATGAGAATAAAAACAAGCTATTTGCCGAAATGATAGTTTTGGAAATAATTATTGGATTTTAGGGTATAAAAATAGGCAATAAATTGGTTTAAAGATCATTAAAATTTTTGGTAAAGTACCAAACTCTTGGGCATGCTTATATACGCATGTATATGTTATTTTGAAAGTATTCTGGGTATATAAAATACTAAGGGAAAAATTGGCTATCAACACCTAGAACCGACAAAGTCTGTCAGACTAGGCTAAGCCTGCATCATGTCATTGACTAGCTGTACCATCTCCATATCTTTGTAATTAATGACTTTTGTACTATGTTGCGATTTCTCTCATATATAAAGGGGATACTTGTCATTTTGGAAATGTATGTTGCTCCATACGAAATACACAAGAACATTCTCTCTGCTCTCTAACACATTCTCTTGGTTTCATTGCTCCATTTATCGCTTATATTTATTGCTTATATTTATTGTTCGTCATTTATTGCTTATTATAGGCCATAAAGAGTTGCGTTCATTTTATCCTAACTGTTAGTCTCTATTGACCGCCCTCGGCGAACATCGGACTCGACTCCAAGGCCTAGAATAGGCAAGCTCGAGGCCCCGATTATTGATCATTCAGTTTGGCTATCACCTTGCTCCCAAGCTCTTATATTGTTTCTAAGTCTTTCACATAGAATTTACAAACTAACAACTAGAATAAAAATAGATCACGTATTTTTAGAATCCCATAATCAAATTTAATTGTTATTATCATTTTCACGGTAAACAGTTTGACGCCCACTGTGGGGCTAAAAATAATAGTGATTATTTTCTTGCTGGTTTTACTACACAACACAAGTTATCTTTCACACTTTTTCTTGCCCAAGATCTTTGATTTCATGTCAAAATATCTGACTCAGTGAACAACAATCTCGAGAACCATGGAGAAAATGGTGTAGATGTTCCAAGTGTTGGTGTACCACCACGAAACCCTGTGAACACACCAAAGCCAATTCCCGTGGACACGGTCTCATGCGATGCCCAACACGTCGATATAAGCTCCCACACTAACAAGAGCGTGCACCAAAGAGATCAACAAGAAGCTCAGAAAACCCCAATGAGGGAAGAGTGGGAGGTTAGCCTTCATGTTATTTTAAAATGTTGCATGAACAACAGCTAGCTATTGCTCAGTTGCAAAGTCACCACAAAACTCCTAGCACGGTAGCACCGGGACGGCTCCTTCAACCGAGCAGGTACCAGAGAGATCGAGCAACAACGGGTCTACAGCCGATCCCGCCATCGTAAAGATGCTCGAGGATCTCACAAGGAGAATCGAATCAGGCGAGAAAATGATAGAAGCCAACGATAAGAAGATCGAGACCTACCACTCCAGGGTCGACCAAATTTCGGGCGCACCCCCGATCTTGAAAGGTATGGATTCAAAGAAGTTCGTACAGAAGTCGTTCCCACAGGAAGCGGTCTCAAAACCCATTCCAAAGAAATTCAGGATGCAAGACCTTCCAAAATACAACGGAACCTCCAACCCCCAATGAGCACGTTACCGCCTACACTTGTGCAGTAAAGGGAAATGACCTAAGGGACGATGAGATCGAGTTTGTCTTGCTGAAGAAGTTCGGGGAAATGCTCTCTAAAGGAACCATGATGTGGTATCACAACCTAGCCATGAACTCGATAGAGTAATTTGCCATGCTGGCAAATTCTTTCATTAAGGCACATGTTGGTTCCATCAAAGTAGCAACAAGGAAATCCGACGTCTTCATGATTAAGCAGAGGGATAATGAGATGCTGCGAGAGTTTGTATCTATGTTTCAAATGGAACGAATGGAACTACCACCTGTCTCTGATGACTGGGCAGTGCAGGCCTTCACTCAAGGTCTGAATGAACGAAGTTCGGTGGCTTCGAAGCAGCTAAAATAGAATCTGGTAGAATATCCCGCCGATACCGATAAAAAAATCAGGGTTGAGGACGATCAAGTAGGAGCCCCTCGGGCTCGGTATACATAAGCAGGCTTCAGGTAAATGAGCCAAAGCCAAACAAAGAAAGGTATCAGCCATAAACCTAAGATAGGAGAAACGCCCCAAGGCGCAACATACCCCGTAACGATTGAAGGATGGACTGAGGATAGAATCCTCGGGGACTCATCAACAGAGCTGGATTTGATAGGCACACAGGGCCAATGGAGGCACCTCTCTTGTCGGAATACAACTTCAACGACGTACCAAACATCGTGTTCGCCATAAGTAAAATTAGAGATGCCAGGTGGCCCAATCCTGTACAATCAGATCCTTCGCAAAGGAATCATAACTTAGTGTGTGAATTTCTCAACACGCACGGCCACAGGATCGAGGATTGCCACCAGCTCCGAGAATTCCTAAGCGACCAGGCCAAAAATCAGTTCCAGGAAAGAGACTCGGCCAAGAAGAACAAAACGAATGAGCCACAACATGTCATCCACATGATCTTGGGAGGCATCGATACCCCATAGGAGCCCATGATGAGAAGAACAAAAATCTCCATCACCAGAGAAAAGTGAACTCAAGGTTACATACCCGAGAATGCTCTTACGTTTAGCGACAAGGACATTGAGACCTTGCCTCAGCCTCATAACGACGTATTGGTAATCCCTTTCCTTGTAAATACATTTCAAATTAAACATGTCCTTGTGGATCCAGGTAGCTTGGCCAACATTATTAGGTAGAGGGTGATAGAGCAGCTCAGACTGCTTGACCAAATCGTACCCGCCTCTCAAGTCCTTAACAGATTCAATATGGCAAGCGAAACGATAAAAGGATAAATCACCCTCCCATTCAACGTGGCCGGCACAACCCAAAATGCCAAATTCCATGTCATCGAATAAGAAATGAGGTACAATGCCTTGCTAGGAAGGACGTGGATACACTGCATGAGAGCAGTACCATCACCCTCCATCAAATAATGAAATTCCCGACAAAGGATGGGATTAAAACCCTCTACGAGGAATAGCATGCGGCAAGAGAAATGTTTGCGGTGCACAATATAACGCCGACACCAGTACCTCCACCCTCGAAGGAGCCAAAGGGTAATAAAACAGTAAAATAGCAATAGCAAACTACATCTTCGGTTGAGCCCGACTAGACGAAGTAGAGGACTGTACCGCGTCCTCATCACAAGCGACTGAAACATATCGGGGCTCAAAACATCGCCGGTACATTCTACACTGAGGTATGTCCATCTCCCTTTTTATTTCTTACTTCATACTAACCTTTATGCAGGCATCCGACCGAGGCAGTCGAAGCGCTGACCCAGTTCGAAGACCTTGAGGTTTCAAAACATCCGTTACACTCTTTTCCTTCGACCATGTTTTTTTATCCCGAAAAGGGTTTTTACCGGCAAGGTTTTGAACGAGGCAACACCCATATGCTACCTGAGAAAGACTCCACAAGTATTCAAGGCTTCCTTTGTAGTCAACCTTGAAAACTAGGAGGCATCCCCCTGGAAGGTCAACAACTCAGAACAATGCAACCCCCGGGTCGGAGCTCCTAACTCATAAGCCCTCAATGAGGAAACATCAAAATCACAAAACAGCTTCAGAGACAATAATTTCCCGAACACTCATGGACTAGCATCGAAAACTCAAGGCCATATGACCTACGGGTCAGAAACTCTAAAGTCGTAAGCCCTCAATGAGGCAATATCGAGTTTACAAGTAATGGCTCCCGAGCCGAGAAATCCTCGATAACTCAGGGACTGTCGTCAATTGCCATCTCCACTGACTCATCAAAACCCGAGGCCATAAGACCACATGCGGGCAGCCTCCGTCTCGTAAGACCTATATAAGACAACAACAATATATGTAAGACCTCAAGCAAGGCATGAACCACACTTGTATCAAGTGGCAAAACCACACTTGTACCAACTGACAATATCTGTAAGACCTCAAGCAAGGCATGAACCATACTCGTACCAAGTGTCAAATATCTGTAAGACCTCGAGCAAGGCATGAACCATACTTGTACCAAGTATCCAAAACTGTAAGACCTCAAAGGCATGTAAAACTTGTAAGACCTTACTTAAGGCATAAAACCGATCTCAAAGTTAAGGCTATATATCGAACTTGTAAGACCCCTAAAAGGCATACCCTAGACATAGACGCCGAAACTATTTCACTCGGGACTAAAAATGGCTCCGGCCAAGCACAAGTGACTACGATCACAAGGTTGTACCAACCAAACTAACGCAACTCGGGGACGCCCGACTGTCGCTACAAAATCACGTGCCTTCAATTACATCAAATCTACTTTGAAAAGAACCGATTAAAATGGCTACCCTCGATATAGACAAAAGAGCTTCGACCATGTCAGCTCCAAATTACAGGCTTCGAGCTATTCAGCCACCGAGCCAAACCTTACGAGGTGCTCGATCATCGCCACATATCGACTAATAATCGAGGTTTTTATCAAAAAGTCAGACAAACATTATTTCAAAAAAGTCCTTAACGAGGGAAAAATAAATCCTATAAAAGGCCGTACCGACCCAACGGGTAAGAGCCTCTATCGCCAGCCCATATAAGAGGTCGTACCGACCCAATGCGTAAGAGCCACTATCGCCAGCACACACAAAAGGTCGTACAGACCTAGCGCGTAAGAGCCTAAGGGCCAGCTTGAAATTCAAATACTTGAGGGACGAATGAGCTAACCCAAAACAGTTAACTAAATATGCCTAAAAGCAAAAGTGTAAGAGGCATTGTCGCCGGCTTATACTAAAAGGTCGCATCGTCCAAGCATGTAAGAGCCTACGTGCCAGCCTAATGAGCCCCAGGGCCATACTATGAATCTAAGGATTCCTTCTAACTTAAAGGACAGTTTATCTGGCTACATTCAAAGCAAAAAAAGATACAGAAGAAATAAAATCGCAAGGTTTTCTTTTGTACACAGATACGAAAAACACAAGCTCCATTTACAAACGTACTTTGAAAGTACTATGTACAGAGTCTGAAAGTAAAATCTACGTCCCCGCTGGAGACTATTGCTCGTCGGCCTCATCTTCGCTATCCTCAGCGTCGGATAGAAATAATCGAGTGTCACGCTCATCCGCCCTCACCCGCTTCAACTCTTTCGAGAGGTCAAAGCCCCTAGCACGGATCTCTATTCTTCGCTCTTGTCCTCTCGGTCAAGGGTCCTTCTCAACTCAGCTTGAGCATCAGCAGCGTTCTTCAAATAGACCGCCACTTTCTGGTCAGCCTTAGTTTGGCTCATTACAGATTCAGCCTTGGCATCCACGACCTCGGCCTTAACCTTCAAAAGCTCGAACTCGAGCTTCGTAATCATATCTGTTTGAACTGAGGTATTATCACGAGCTAAGCAAAGTTGAACCTCAAAGGCAAAGGCTTTAGCTCGAGCACTCTTCCCCGCTGAAGCCTGAACCTCTGCCTAAGCCTTTAACTCATCATGCTCACGCCTGGCTCAGCCAGCCTCGTCTCGAAGGCACTCCAGGTCCCCCATCTTTTTCTGCAACTAAAATAAACAAAACATTAGCTTCAAGAGCTAGAAGAAGGAACACACACTCACTCGGAACAAAAACTACCTGCTCCTTCAAGTAGCCCTCATAATTCAAGCTCCGACTCGCCTCATACCGTAAGTGTGCCAACTCAAATTCCCTTTTATCGCAAAGGAGCCTAAGGGATTTCTCCTAATCTAGAGCTTTCCGCAGCCTGGCCTGACGGCAAAGCAGCTCGGACTTAAGTTTGTCAAAGGCCTGCAAAAGAAAACTCAATAAGAAAGGGAAGGCGCGAAACTCAAAAGCCTTGTGCTAAAACTTACCACAGAGTGAAGCCGCTGAGCTTCCTCGAAGGTCGAGCGCACATCCACTATTACGGCACCCTCATCCCTAGAAGAGCCGACCCTAGTTGGGTTGCTTAGTGTATAAGATTCGGGTTTTGAGTACCCCTCGAAGTACCTTCGATGGGATAAATAATCGGCAACAGATAAGTCTCATGCCTCAAAGTACCTGCGACGGAAAAAGAAGACGACAGTGGAGGAGAAACCGTCTTTCCAAAATCGGAAATCACAAGCGAAGCAGGCTCGGTCAATACATCTTCTCCGAGCCCCCGGTCTGGGTTCGTCTTGCTTTGAGCACCGTCATCCTGCAGAGGTATTTCTTGTTTTTTGTTACTATTATCATCCCTCAGTCCTGAAGTCGGCGGTCTTTCTCCCTCTCCTAAAGGGCATGACCTTGATGTAAGAGGCTCCCCAATGCCTACCATGGCAGAGTTAGTACACAGAAAGCAAAAGTGCCCTTCCGAGAAAATGGGGGGAGTAAATCACATAGCACGTACCGTGGTGTTTTGCCTCCCACCTATCCTTAGATAAAGCCCACCACTTACGATCGTTGCAACTCGAGTAGGTCGCCAACATCCGAACCCAATCCTGTAGATTAGGAACATCGCCCGACATCTACGAAATTTCTGCAGAAAAAGAAAAGAAGGCGCATTTACAAAGCTAGCCTTCACCATAAACAAAACTAAGAAGGCACAAGGGTACTTGGATGGCATAAACTCCACGGGGATAATATCAATGGTCCGTACTTGGATGAATCGACTCATCCACTCTCGATCTCCGTCTTCTTCATCATCAATGATGAAAGGCGTGGTCGACCGACATCGTAAGGTCAGCATACCTCGATGGTGAAAAGGCCAGTACAGCCTGATAAAATGATTGAGCATGAATTCAAGCCCTTCTTTCTCTGTAAAGAACCTCATCATCAATATTATCCGCCAAAATTATGGGTGAATCTGCGCCAAGGTAACACTATACTTTAGACAGAAGTCGAGCGCAACATTATCAAGGAGGCCTAGTGTAGAAGGATACATGTACACATTCAAAAAACCCTCGGCACAATCTGTGATGCGCTCATCCAGGGAAGGTATCTGCAGTACTACCTTTTCCCCTCATCCACAGTCTTTCCTCACCAACTCAAGGTGTCTCTCTCCTATCGAAGAAGTAAACCTTAAGGTAAGCTCTCGTTGTTCCTGAGCATCGGGGTACTTTTCTGACAAGAAGTCCCCCCTCGAAGCAAAATGCCTAGAGTTAGACCCGCCTGGAATTAGTGACGTTCCGTCAACAAGGCAAAAACCGGAAGCGAAAATGTCTCCTCCTTGCCAAACGGATCCTGATGTAGCAGTCATGACTGTGGCAAAATTAGAGAACTAGAGCAGGAATTTGAGCAAGAACGTTAATACTGAAATAATGAAAGGCCTAACACAGGGAAAAAAAGGTAACTACTTAGAATGGTGGAATCTCCAAAAGGCGGAAACAACCCTATATATGGAAAAATCGCCGACTATCCGCCTGCCTTTGAGGCCGATTAAAAATGCTGGTCGAAATCATTTTGGGAAGATGTGGCACCGGGATCGCCTCGGTCACTTTGTAACCATATCGTACATTTGATGATGCCAGGTGATGTTTTGGGGTTGGAGACCCCCATACCAAACAAGTCCCGAGATGGTACCCGATCTCGAGGACCTCCATCAAAAAGAAGTTAGGCTCCAAAAAGCCATTAATATCACTACAAGTCTTGAGATGGTACCCGATATAGAGGACCTCTATCAAAAAGAAGTTAAGCTACAAGAAGCCATTAATATCACTACAAGTCCCAAGATTGTACCCGATCTCGAGGACCTCCATTAAAAATAAATTAGGCTCCAAGAAGCCATTAATATCACTACAAGTCCTGAGATGGTACCTGATCTCAAGGACCTCCGTCAGAAAGAAGACAGGATCCAGAAAGCCATTGCCATCATTGCAAGTCCCGAGATGGTAACCGATCTCGAGGACCCCTCTCAAGAAGAAATTAAGCTCTAAAAGGAATCGCTCATATATAAGCTTAACCTCGGGGTGTCGTCCTACTTCAAGCATTTTAGCTATTGCGGATCGTCTACCCGATCCTCCGAACCTCGAACTACCTAGCTCGGGTCAACTCCTACTCAAAAGCTACCGATAAAGCCTTAGGGTTATCTTTCGTCTTCAGATCAAACTATCTCTATTCTCAGACACTCGAGTAAACTCCCCCTCGAGGGGTATCACGGGATTTAAAAGAGCTAAGTTTCGATTTGAGAGTTCGAAGCCTTACTTTTATTCAACTCGGAGTCAGGGGTCCCCGACGATCCAAGTTTATCGATCCAACCCGGGCTTGATCTAAGGGACGGTAAAAGATTCCACAGGGAATCGGGTTATCCGGTCAAGAGCCGGAGAGATACTTATACCTGGGCTTGACATTCGCACCAACCGGTAGGGTCATGCATTCCGAATCTCCACAAATGCAAATAGAAGGAAACATCGCATAAATCAAATATAAAATTGAAGAAACATATTTACATTCATAAACACTTGATTACAAAAGCCCGTGGAAGGTCCTTACATATAATTACAGAAACCCACGAGGGGTCCTTACACAGAAATAAAGAAGGAAAAAGGTGCATATATAATTAAAGCCTAGAGCTTAGCCTATTATTTGGGGAGTATCCTCGGTGGCAGTATCTTCGAATGCCATCCCATCGAGGGTCTCATTTCGATCTTCCAAAACAGTATCTTCAAGGTAGAAGATGAAGAAAAGGAAAGTGGTGGAGAAGAGAAAAGTGACGCAGAAGAAGCAGAAAGGAATGAAGAAGTGGATGGGTGAAAAATCTGGCTAGTATGGATTTCACCAGTACTACTATTGTGAAGCCACTTCTTGAGACGTCACACCGGTAAAGGATGCAACAGTTAGTAGATAGTACCACTTCACTCCATGGAAAGGAAAAGGAGTGAGGCGCGGCACCGCATAGTCGAGGAAGGTGAGCAGTGGTGTAAAGTACGAACACCCCCCCCCCCCCGAGCAGCGGTGTAAAGTCCAAACATTTTCCCGAGCTGGGAGAAATTGGCTCCCCTACCTCATCGTCTCGATCCAACGACGACAGCAGTAACAATAATAAGAACAACAACAACAATGACAAGACGGTGTAATCTCGCTCGGCAAGGTAAAGCCCAGGAAAAAGGCTATGGTGTGGCTGATTAGAACGCCTCCATGTAACCTTAAGGCCATGGGCCTCAAACATGGTGGAGAACAATGGATGATGATGTGAGAAAAAAGGGATGGAAAGATATTGGAAGACATTTGAATAAAAAGTTGGTTCCAGGAGGTCCCATTATAGAAAGGGCGGCAGCGTAACCGACGACGCCATTATTGTCTTTGAAAGACATATCGGCAGGTGTATTCAATGCATCCTTGGGAGCTAGACCAGCGGCAACATTAAAAAATAAGAAACGACAATGTTTTGAATGATTCTGGAAAGGTGAAATGATAGGACATCTCGGTTATCACGGAGACTTGCATCATCAGTATGACATCATCGCAAGTAATTTGAAAAGCTGGTTGTCAAGGTTGTTTCTTATCATTCTACTCTAAGAAATGTGAGGAATATCTGTGTATGGCAAAATCGGAGGGTCCAATTTACCGTCATTACAACGCCTCGCAAGCATGTCTCGAAGGCTCGAGACCATGGTTGAGTTTCACACCTCGAGGGTCATCGACGCTCGACTTCGAAGTAGTGCAGATTGACGGTTACGGAAAGGAAGTGGGAAGTTCCCAAGAAGTGTACCTAGAACCGACAAAGTCTGTTAGGTAGGCTAAGCCCGCATCATGGCATTAACTAGCTGTACCATCTCCATATCTTTGTAATTAATATCTTTTCTACTATGTTGAGATTCCCCTCATATATAAAGGGGATCCTTGTCATTTTGAAAATATATGTTGCTCCATACTAAATACACAAGAACATTCTCTCTGCTCTCACACATTCTCTTGATTTCATTGCTCCATTTCACTACTAGAAATCTGGAAAAAAATTAACCACAAAAAGCAACCAAAGTTGGTCGCTTACAGGTCAAAAAGCGACCAAAAAGCGTCCAAACAGGCCTGGTCGATATTCTAAGGTAAAAGGACCAAATATTCCAGGTAAACAATATACCAGCCAATGGTCGCTTTAATATTTTTATAATATAAATTTAGCGACCAAAGTTGGTCTCTATATTTAAATTACATTTTTTATTTATTATTAATAAAAATATAGCGACCAACTTTGGTCTGTAAACCATATATTATACTTTAAAATCTGGAAAATAGAGACCAAAATTGATCGCTATTTTTTAAATTTTTTTAAACATAAGCGACCAACATTGGTTGTTAATTTCAAGAATTTAAATATTTTTTAAACATAAGCGACCAAATTTGGTCGCTATTTTCTAGAAATTATTTTTAAATAGACTAGCGACCAATGTTGGTCACTTTTTAAGAAATATGGGTTAATTAGCGGCCAACCTTGGTCGCTATTGCCCAAAAAATAATTTTTTTTAAAAGAAAAGCGACAAACAAGCGACCAAAGTTGGTCGCTTTTCTGGGTATAATTTTGGCAGAAACTGCCTGTTTTGGCAGCTACACCACCTGCCAGCATACCAAATCCCTATGACAGGCAGCAACAACAACAACAATACTAACAAAAAAACCAATAACAACACAACAACAACAACATTAAAACCAACAAAGTATAAAGTTCAATAGAACTAAAACATTAAGCTAACTAAACTAAGTTAACTATTATTACAAGCCCATTCGAAAACCGATTCTATTTATCTAGTTCAAAGTGTATAAAAGTCAAGGATTATTTTGTACATCATTATCATCACTATCTGATGAACTTTCATCACCAAGACGGTATCCATAAGGGGGTACTTGTCGAGGACGGGAAGAACGATCACGGGGAGGAAGGGAGGAACGAGCACGGGGAAGGCGAGCCTTTGGTAATGACTTACGAGACTGGGGAATCGGAAAACCTCCAGAATCTAGGAGATATTTGAGCTGCTCTTGCATGCCCTGGTACTGAGCTTTCATTCCAATTTACTGAGCATCTCTAAGCTTTTCTCTTTCCTCGGCCACTTCTAGCTCGATGTGACCTTTGTCACAGTCTCCCACATAGCGGAGAGGCTCTCCCCATCAAGTTGTTCGGTTTGCAAGAAAGTCCCTATTTCTTGCATTCCACACTTATAGTGATGGAATTTCTTAATAGGAAGCTCGTATACCTTCCCCCATTTTGGACCGCCAGCAGCCTCCGTCCGCATTCTTTGAGCATCCTCGTCCGAAGGTTGGATTGGCTCGCCCGACTCATTAGGTGGCTAACTGCATATGAATTCCTTCACTTCAGTTATGAAGCGACCCTATAAGAAAAATTACATTGAATTAGTATTTCAAAATTTATATAAAAGTAAATCAAAATACTTAATGAAAAGTGAAAACTTACATGTACAGTCGAGGCTTGACCTTTGACGCACCTTTCTTGATCCGTCTATTTCTTCTTCTTTACAAAATGAGTCTCCTTGAATAGCTCATCTTGGTTCATCGGACGCCCCAACTTCTTTTCCTGAAAACTCATAAATTTTGGTTGATAAACAGAATAGATATACTTTGAAAATTAAAATAAATTAAGCAATTAAGTATCATTCTTCTTTTTACTGTCCCTAGGCTGATCGCACCTCCAGTGTCCAAGGATCCTCCCTTCTCAGATGTGCGAGCTTTCATTCCTTTTTTGCTCTTCTCTAAGAAATTTGCGATAAGCCATTGCCTTTGCAAATCGTCCCATAAATTCTGAAGCAACCAGTCAGGCTTCTGGTTCAATTTTCTATCTTTGGAGAAATAATGCGACAACCGCTTGCGAGCTTTGAGATGAAAATTTGCAGCCACTTCCGTGCTATAGCGGTGTTCCCATACACACTTGCTCTGTATTTCAAAAGTTAAGTATTATATGGAAATATCATAAATATAAATACTTAGACTACTTAGAAGAGCATTTATACGTTAAATTGATTGAAAATTTGCTCCTTCAGCGAGAATGGGAATGCACTCCAAGTCGCATAAGGGCCATCATAAAGCTTTCTAGTGGCTTTGGTGATTATTCTCGTAGTAATATTACTCGGGATGAACCTGCAATTTAATAAAAAATAAACACACTAATATCTTAGTAAATATTGCACAAAATAATAAATGTAAAAATAACAAATAACTCTTAACCATCACCCTCAGGGGTTATGATGATCCTTCCATATTGATCATAATGTACCTCCTCATCATCATCAGCATCACCATCCGAAGCATGTGTATCAGAGGCATGTGTGGAAGGTATAGGGGGTCAGAGCTAGTATCTTGCAGGCGAAGGCCTGAAATAGATAGAGTCCCTGATGAAGATGGTTGCGATCCTTGTGATTGTGACATAGCTGGATGGACCACAAGTGGCTGTAATACTGATAGCTTTGACCCGAAAGGTTGTGACCCGAGTGGCTGTAACACTGATGGTTGTGATCCATGTGGATGTGACATGGATCAATGTGATCCATGCGATGCAGATGGCTGCGATCCACATGGTCATGAGGCAGGTGGACTGTATGTTGGACGTGTAGTCCTATGGCCCTGTGACGAAAGACCTGATGTCTGCACGAAGGTGTAGGGCTCGTGATGTTGTGACAGCTCAGAATAGCCCTATGGTGGAGGCAAAGACATAGTCATAGGCATAGGGATCCCTGGAGAGAGGGTGGAAAAGATTGAGTATTATCTTCTACCCTCCTCTTTGGTTTCCTAGCCTTTTCTCGACCCCGAGAACTAGTAGGGTCATGGTTACCTCGACCCTTGCCTGTCATCTACATAATATAGTACATATTTAGATTGAAACATATAAAGAAACTAGCTATAAACAAGAGTTATTAAAGAAACCAACTATTTAAAGCTCATCGACGTATTGTTCCTCGTCCGAGAATTCTTCTTCCTCGCTAGTTTGAGCTTCATTAGTTGATTCTTCTTCCTCGTTTTCTATAATTCTTACTTCATTTATATCAACTTCTTCCAATATGTTTCAGGATGTTCCAATTCATTTTCTAAAATTTCATCCACTATTTGGCGAACACTGGAGATATCGTTTTGATATGCAATATCTAACACATTCTCGACTTCCACCCTACCTACAGGCTTAGTTTTTATTACAACCCACCAATTGGACTTATTCCGCCGCAATGGATAAGGAGCATAATACACTTGCCTAACATTATGTGCAATTATGAAAGGATCATAGCGATCATACTCTTTCGTATGATTAACCACAATTATGATGTATTGATTGTGTACTCTTGTACCTCTTGTTGGATTTGGGTCAAACCACTTGCGTCTAAAGAGTATCAATTTCTTAAATGGCCAACCAATATATTCTAGTTCTATTATTTTTTTGAGCACACCATAATAATCAATATCTCCAACTTGGTTGTCATCACCACCTTGAACCCACACCCCATTGTTGTTGCTATTTTTTTTTAGAGCAATCCTTTGTATGAAACTTATAACTATTCACAATGTACTTAGACATTGTTGCGACCTCAAGCCCAGGTTCCCAAGATATATCTTTTAAAAATTGATTTACACCATTATTTGGATCATTTACCTACATATTGTTAAAAAAAATTATAAGTTAGCATAACTTCCAAACATTGTTTACCTACATAGTGTTAGAATATTTTAAGGATAAACCTACTGCTTTCACCCACAACCATGTTATGAAATATCCCATGGCTACCATCGATATCTCCATGATTAGTCCACACAAAGTAATTTGCTATAAAACCCTTCCTATAAAGATGATGCTTAACTTTCGCCGGTTTTCCAAACTTCTTACAGTCGCACCTAACACAAGGGCACCTAATTACTCCTTCACTTAGATATGGTGGAAGTGACATTACATGTCTAATAAAGTCATCCACCCCTTCTACAAATTCCTCCTGAAATCCCTGCCGATTAGGATAATTCTATTGTACATCCAAGTACGATGTTCCATCTATACAAATAAAACAAGAACAAATTAATTTAGTTAATTCATATCCTAATCTTTTTTAGTCAACTAAAAGCCCAATTTATACTTTAAGTTCATAATTTATACATTAAATAATTTAAATGCATTAATTTGAGTTCTATTAAGAACCATAAGTTCATAATTTAAGGTAGTTCATAATTTCTACTTTAAGTTCATTATTTATACATTAAATAATTTAAATTCATTAATTTGAGTTTTATACCTTAACATAAGTTCATAATTTCTACCTTAAGTTCATAATTTATACATTAAATAATTTAAATTCATTAATTGAGTTCTATATCTTAATTCTAAATCTAATGTAGTTCAAACCAAAAACCCTGATACTAGATAGACAAAAACTCTAGAAAATTGCATAAAATTATATATCAAAAATTTAAAATTAAAAAGCTAATAAGATAGATTACTAACCTTGAACAACAATGGCAATGGTGGCGCGGGCAGTGGTGATAGCGGACAGTGGCGGCGATGGTGGCACGGTCACAGTGGTGGCGCAGGATGGGGCGATTGAGAAGGGGAGGGGATAGAGTTGAGAGAGAGTTTGGGGAAATTTTGGGAAGAAAATAAGAGAATGGGAGGTAGAAACCCATTTTTTACTCTGGATTTACAAAAAGCGGCCAACGTTGGTCGCTATTTAAGTTTTGACTGTTTGACCAAAGTAGCGACCAACGTTGGTTGCTATTTTTTGACCATTTGACCAAAATAGCGACCAAAGTTGGTCGCTATTTCTGAATAATATTAAATAACTTTTTTTCTAGAGAGAGAGTATTGATTAAAAAAACGTCTCGACTTATATCAATTAATGTGTTATAATTGATTCATCGACTTATTGTAACAGAGTTAATGAATTACATTCATTCATCACTAGGTTAAAAGTCGATGAATAAAGTTATAACATATTAATTGATATAAGTCGAGATGTTTTATTTTTAATATATATACATGCATCTGAGTAGGTTATAAGTCGATGAATCAATTTACAAGTGTATCAATACCTACAAGAACCTACCCTTGTGTTCCGAGCGCTTATATATATATATATATATAGACACACACACACATACTCCATGTCATGACCCAGATTTTCCACTTTCGGGAGTCGTGATGGCGCCTACTAATATGAGCTAGGCAAGCCGATCCCTTAAAACCAATTACTTCATTATCCATTTATTCTTTTTCATCAAAACACAAAGAGATAATGTATAAACAACGGAAAGTCAAATTAAGCGGAAGAAAATAATGAAACATCTGAAATCTATGTCTAATATAATTACTCAAGCCTTAACCACCCAAAATCTGGTGTCACAGTGTCACAGACGGTCTAAGATTCACTACATACAAAGTCTGAAGAAAATAACAATACACTGTTTCTAAATGTAAGGAAAATGAAATAGGAAATAAAGATAGAGGAGACGCCAGGGCCTGCGGACGCCTGCAGGTCTACCTTGGATCTCCGCGTGGACTGATGGTAGCCTCCAAATTACGGTCCAAGAGCTGCTCCGGGATCTGCACATAGTGCATAGTGTTGTATCAGCACAACCGACCCTATGTGTTGGTAAGTGCCTAGCCTAACCTCGGCAAAGTAGTGACGGGGCTTGGACCAGACTACCAAATAACCTGTGCAATTCAATATATACAGCGGAAAAGAAATACGAGAAATAAACAGTCAAGTATGGGAGGGGGAGCATGCTGTGGGGAGATGCCGATGACAAATACAGGGACAACTAGTACACGAGAGAAACAATATAACTCGGATATCATCAAAGAATCAAAAATCAATAAATGCACGGCATCACCCTTCGTGTTTTTACTCTCGTCCTCACCAAAGCAATCATATAATAAGAATATGTACGGCATCATCCTTCATGCTTTCACTCTCTTTCCTTTCTATACAATCAGTATAATCGGTACGGAATGGTACATCATGCGGCACGGCATCACCCTTCGTGCTTTATATTTTTTTCTCACAACCATACAATGCATCACCTTTCGTGCTTTACACTCTTTTCTCACCAAAACAATGCACGGCATCACCCTTCGTGCTTTAACTCTCTTCCTCACCCAAACAACAATCACAAACAATAGGACAAGGGAATAAATGAAATTATAATAAGGATCTCGGCAAGGAAACAAAAATTCAACAATTAAGTCCCGGCAAGGGAACAACATCACCAATATTAACATCCCGGCAAGGGAGATAACAAATAAGGCAACAATATCCTGGCAAGGGAGATAACACGATGATCTCTTCTCTTTCCTCACTTTGACTTCACAATTCACTTCACAACTCGAGCCAATGCTCTAGAGGTTCAATTATCACTTATACTTTCACTTCTCATTTTACAACTCGAGCCAACGCTGCTCAAAGTTCAAGTGTCACAATTACTTCCACAAACTTTGTATAATAAATAGAAATCTTTACCAAGGCATTAATAATATAACAAAGTCATAAAAATCACAATACAAGACTCACGGGCATGCTAGACACCAATGTATAGATACTCGTCACCATGCCTATACGTCGTACTCATCAATTACCACATAGAAAATAGGACTCGACTCCTAATCCCTCAAGCTAAGGTTAGACCAAACACTTACCTCGAACTTACACGGCCAATTCATGCCTCAAACACCACTGTCCCATTTGAATTTGGCTCCAAATCAATCATATCTACACATAATTGACTTAATATCATCAATAAATGCTAAACAATCCAATTTCAATACTTAATTATAGCTTTCTAATCATTCTTTCCAAAAAGTCAATAATTGACCCCGAGCCTGCTTGGTCAAAACACGAGGTTCGGACAAAAACCCGATCACCCATTCACCCACGAGCCCGAATATATGATTTGTTTCGAAATCCGACCCCAAAATGAGGTCAAATTACCAAATAATCAAAAAGTCCTAACTCTACCCAAATCATTAATTTTCTACCATTAATCACATGTTTTAGGCCTAGAAATCTAGTGGGTGTTGATAAAAATGGAAGAAAACCAGTCAAAGATTACTTACCCAAGAGGTTATGGCGAAGAAGTTCTTCAAAGATCGCCCAAGAGGTGTGGAGAAGAAGTAGTTTGTGAAAAATGGGTTAAATCTCGTAATGCATTCTGTTTCTGGACTTTTAAAATAACTGGGCAGACTTGGTCTATGCGAACGTGAAAAAAGGAATGCGATCGCATAGGGTAAGGGGAAATTGGTCACTGCGATCGTGGTCAAGGCAGTGCGATCGCATAGATGAAAATAGGTTCCCTTCCCAGGCTTGGTTTAATACATTGCGATCGCGGAAGAAACAATGCGATCGCATAGGGTAAAGGGGACTGGGCATCGCGATCGCGGAGCAGTGTTTGCAATCGCATAGAACAAAAATGGACCTCTCAGATTATACTCTATTCGATTGCGGAAGGAACTATACGATCGCATAGCACAAAAATAGAACCCCTGAAATTTTTACGCTATGCGATCACGAACTTCCCTATGCGATCGCATAGCACAAACACCTGGACACCAACAGATAGCAGATTCTGCAACTTTCTTAAGTCCAAAAATATTTTGATGCCTATCTGAAACTCACCCGAGCCCTCGAGGATCCAAACTAAATATACACACAACCTCAAAAATATCCTACGGACTTATTCGTATAATAAAATCACCAAAATAACATCATGAATATCGAATTAAACCTCAAGATCAATGAAATTTTTTAAAACTCCTTTAAACATCAAGTTTTGCATTTATGGTCTCAATTACGTCAAATGGGTCCCGTTTCTTATCAAACTTTACCGATAACACATATAAATCATATTGAATCAGTACCGGGCTCCGGAACCAAAATATGGGCCCGATACCATCAAATTTTAATCAAAATTCATTTCCAAACCTTATAAACAATTTCAGAAAATAATTTTCTTCAAAATTTTATTTCTCGGGCTTGGAACCTCAGAATTTGATTCTGGGCATACGCCCAAGTCCCATATTTTCCTATGGACCCTCCGGGACCGTCAAATTACGGATCCGAATCCGTTTACCCACAACATTGACCGAAGTTAAATTAATTCATTTTATAGTCAAAATTTATCATTTTTCACAGATTTTTACATATAGGTTTTTAGCTACACGCCCGGACTGTGCACGCAAATCGAGATGACGCTAAAAAGAGATTTTTAAGTCCTCGGAACGCAGAATTTATTTTAAAAGCAAGTGATGACCTTTTGGATCATCACACTGCACTATAATACCATAACGTATATATAACTTGTTATAGTATATGTTAGTGTGTGTGTATATATAATACACGCAGTTCGTGCTACTTTAACTACATATATAGCATGTTATAGTACATGATATTGTATTCATTATTTATATTGTAACAGAGTTAATGAATTACATTCATTCTTCACTAGGTTAAAAGTCGATGAATCAATTATACATATTAATTGATATAAGTCGAGGCGTAATATTTTTAATATATATACATGCATCTGAGTAGGTTATAAGTCGATGAATCAATTTACAAGTGTATCAATACCTAAAAGAAC